>CM019180.2:17494713-17515751 GCA_009739505.2 Apolygus lucorum | reverse complement strand
CCCTCTCCTACCACTTCCACATCGTTTCTCTCACTTGTTGCCTCCCTTTTGTCTTCGGTGATGTGCTCTCGTTTAAATGAAAATATACTCTGTTCTAATCGAATTAACTGCAGTTTTATATTCTGCCCAATAGGTTATGAGGCTCAGGATTAGTTCGTGAGTGATCAGTTTTAGTGGTTAGTCGCGAAATCGGAATATCAACGCGGAATAATTATCTCGTAGTGGAAATAGCTACAATCGCGCATCACGATTTCCGACATGGCCGCTTCAATCTCTCAAGTCCCGGTAACACGTTTTTTCCGGCACAGGTTTCAGACCTGGAAAATGAGGATCATAACCGTCCTCGAAGATCTCGAAGTAGAGGAAATCCTAAGGAAAAACCTGTAGCTATGGAGGAAAACAGCCTTGAAGAAAAAAGATCGTAAGGCACGAAATGTGATAACTCAGTGGCTCTCGGACGGGATTTGCACATGGTAAAGGACAAAGAAATTCAGCGCAGGAAATGATGAACGCTCTAAACTCGATCTATGATCGGAAAGGCCTTTCAACTCAATCACTTTGAGGAACAAAATCAACGAGCTGAAATTTCGGAAAGGAGAACTTACATCTCACTTGGAAGCGTTCGACACGCTAGTGAACGACTATGTATCATCTGGCGGAAGTATGCCGACGAACGAAGTCGTATCAACTCTTCTCTCATCTATGCCGAAATCCTACGGAGCCGATCGTGTCCGGAATAAACCTGATGTATAGTCAAAATCCGACCAAAGTCACCCTGGAATTGTCAAAAACCAACTTTTGGAGGAAGAAATAAGACACGGACATCAAAATCAGGCACAAGATCGGAACCCTGAAACCGCCTTTTTCAGTCGTGGAAGGAAACGAGGTCGCCAAAACAATTCACGAGGTAGAACGAATAATTATAATTCCCGTGAATTCGAATGTCATAAGTGTGGGGAGCCGGGACATTTTCGAAGTTCGTGCGACAAACGATTTGACACCTTCAAAGGTGAGTCAGGAAATTCGCATTCTGATAATAATATCCGCCATCTTCCTCAAACAGAGCGATGTCTCATCCCGCCCGCAGAAAATCGTCCAATCACAGCAAAGTGAATCTTGCAACACGTCAAGAGGAATTCTATGAAAGTGAAGAAGAATTGAAATCGCTTTCTTCGCCCACAAACGTGAAGAAGAATTCACAAGTTTGTTTACTTCGCGAGTGAAGCCAAATTCATCAAAAATTCTGTCGGAAATTGATTTTTATATTGATTCGGGATGCACAAACACGATTATAAATTCCGCTACGGCAGTATTTCTACGAAACAGTGAACCAGTGAACGTAAAAATTGACGTTGCTAAGAAGGGTGAGCAAATAACGGCGACACGTCGTGGGACACTCGATTTGGTTAGTGGGGGAACTCCTATTCACATGAAAGGTGTTCTGGTCTGTGATGATCTCGAGTTTAACCTCCTATCAGTTCTCAAATTGCAGGACAGCAACTTGAAAGTAATTTTCGAGAATGGTGGAGTGAAAATCTCGAACGCCAAGGATCGTGTGCTCGTCACCGGAATCCAGAAAAACAAACCTGTACCAAGTGAAGTTAAAACCGCTCCAATTCAAAGCCATGCTTGCTACGACCGACCAAAATCTAATCCATCGTCGTTTCGGCCATTCATCGAGATTTCCTCCGCAAGATCTATGCGAAATCTGTCTCAAAGCAAAACAGACTCGGCTGCCTTTCTATCCGCTGGATCCCGCAAAAAAGCCTAAAAGACCACTGGAAGTCGTCAGTTCTGACGTTGGGAGGTCCTATCACCCCGAGCACCATCGATGGTAAGAGATATTATGTCATCTTTCGTGATCATTTCACACACTTTACACATGTTTTTCTGATGACTCATAAGTCTGAAGTTTACGATTGTTTTGTAAAGTACGAGGCCATGGTGTCAGCCCAATTCTCATATCGTACATCTAAACTACGGTGTGACAACGGCAAGGAGTACTCGTCTAAGAAATTCCAGAGTCTCTGTGAATCTAAAGGAATCCAGATCCAATACACATGCCCTCGGACTCCTGAACAAAATTCTCTTTGTGAGCGCTACAACCGTTACTCTTCTAAGTATGGCTCGTTCTCTGATTGCAGGCAGCTCACTCGGAAAACAGTTTTGGGGTTTTGCAGTTCAAGCCTCAAATTACATAATAAACCGAATCCCGACGTCCGCCCTAGCTCCGGGAGAGACACCCGCTGATCTCTGGTACGGTCGGAAAGTTGATACGACCAATATCCGAACTTGGGGATGCAAAGCCTATTGTCATATCCCGAAGGAAGATCGTCGAGGAAAGCTCGCTGATAGGAGCAAGCTAACTTATCTCCTAGGGTACACACCAAATGGTTTTATCCTATGGGACGTCATGGCTAAAAGAGCATTCGCCGCTAGAAATGTTGTCTTTGACGAGAAATTTGAAGTCATTCCCATGCAGCCCTTAGAAGAAACTAAATCTGTAAAATCTGATTCAGAAGTCGAATCAACTGATGAGGATGAAGATACCCAATCAGAACAGGAATCCTCAGACGAAAATGAAGAGAAGCTTAAACCCGTTGAATACGAGTTCTCTGATGCAGTTGAAGAAATTTCGCCGCAGACCAGTCAGCCTGAAAACTCGACTCAGGAAGTTGTTTCTACCCCTGACGGAGTCAACAGGAAAACTAGAAGGCCGATACGAACACCTGCTTATCTTGAAGATTACCATCGTGGTTCACTACCTGAAACTGATGAGAGCAACTGCTTCGCAGCCTTATCCTGTGGCTTCCTACCGTCCGAAATTCCAACCAACTATAATGATGCATCAAGTCTGCCGACTGGAAATTGGCATTGAACAAGAGCTGAAAAACATGGCAGCTCAAAGGACCTGGGAGATCACTGAACTACCACCTGGAGAAAAGACAATTGAAGCCAAATGGGTTTTCCGCCAAAAAGTTTCTGATGGAAAAACTATCAAGAAGGCCCGGCTCGTCGCCCGTGGGTTCATGCAGACGAAATCCCTAGATGAAGAAATCTTCTCACCAACAGCGCGCATGAATAGTCTCCGTATCCTTTTCTCGATCGCAATTGAACGAAATTACTTAATCAACCTAATTGATTTTGATGCTGCATTTCTAAATTCATTTTGGAAAAACCTGTATATATGAAAATTCCACAAGGATTACCTAACGAAAATGATGGTAAAGTTTGCAAATTGGTAAGGCCCTTTACGGCCTCAGATCAAGCCCTAAAGCTTGGAATACTTGCTTAAATTCAGAACTTGAAAAACTGAAATTGTTCGGAGTAAAGTTGACCCATGTCTCTATTTCCGTAAAAACTTCTACATTCTTATTTGGATCGATGATGTACTTATGATTTCACCTAGTGAAACCGAAATGGGTGACGTCAAGAAACATCTTGCTTCTAATTCAAAATCAAAGATCTGTCAAATAATCAAAAATTTAAATTCCTTGGGCTAGAAATTGAACGCACCAGAGATGCTCTATTTATTAGACAGACAGAGCTGATCGACAAAATAATTGATCACTTCAATATGAATGAGTGTAAGCCTTCTGCTATTCCGATGCAACCAAAATTATACTTGAAACCAGTTGAGTCAATAAATAAAAAATTTGATGCACCCTACAAGGAACTTATAGGGAGCTTTATGTATTTGATGATGGGTTCTAGACCCGATCTAAGTTACTGTATATCGTATTTCAGCAGATTCCAGAACTCGTATGATTCTGTACATTGGAATTATTTAAAAATGTAATTCGTTACCTGAAGGAAACAAGAAATTTTGCTCTGAAGTATGAAAAGTCAAGTTCAAATTCTAAATTTCTTATCACAGCCTACGTGGATTCTGATTACGCCAACGACTTTGATAGAAAAAGTGTTACAGGTTTTGCTATAAAATTAAATGGTAATACCATAGCTTGGAGATCCCGTAAGCAGAAAACTGTAGCCATTAGCTCAACAGAGAGCGAATACTACGACTTAGCAGACTGCATTTGTGAAATATTATTCTTACAACAACTTCTCTCTGAAATCACTTTAAATCCAACTGTTCACATTTTTGAGGACAATCAGTCCTGCATAAAAATAGCCAGTAACTTCGAAACCAAAAGGTCAAAACACTTTGACGTTAAATTCCATTTTGTAAGAAATCATGTCATAAATGGAAACGTGAAATTAATTTACATACCAACTACAGATCAGATCGCTGATTGCCTAACCAAGGCTCTTCCAAAGCAGCAATTTGTTAAATTAGGGAAAATCTTGGTGTTTGTCAAATTGATATTTAATGTTGGCTGAAAATACAAGCTTCAAAAAAAAAAAAAAAAAAATTATAAATATTTGTGTTTACAAAAAAAAAAAAGATCTCATTTAAGATTTAGTAATTGAAATTGTAAGTCTGACAAATTTAGTTTTCAATATTGTAAATTTGTGATATCTAAAAAGAAAGAAAATGTTTGATCTCATCTCTCACATCTATTTTGTTCAATGTTGTGTAACAGCAGATTTAAATTAGTCAAAAATTGTGTACCATTCCAGAATTGGGGGGTTGTATTGATAGAAACCAATTCTGTCTATAGCACCATATTGCTATTCCTAGATGAGCTCCCATCAACCCCTCTCCTACCACTTCCACATCGTTTCTCTCACTTGTTGCCTCCCTTTTGTCTCGGTGATGTGCTCTCGTTTAAATGAAAATATACTCTGTTCTAATCGAATTAACTGCAGTTTTATATTCTGCCCAATAGGAATCGAGCAAGAAAAAAAAAATTTTAACCCCCCCCTCAAAATTTGATGTTTTACGTTTCAAGGTACGTAGAATCCGAAAATCGAATAAAAAAATGTCCGTCCGTCCGCCGTACGCCGTACGCCGTACGCCGTACGCCGTACGCCGTACGCGGCGCTTTTCTTAGTTACCATGGACCGATTTCAATGAAATTTGGTATATGGGCTCCATTTGGGGTCTAGTTGTGCCGCGAAGCTTTGGTTGATGTAGGTCACTTCTAAGGGGTGAAAATTAAGGGTTGAAATTTTCAAGAGTGCCCTAGCTCGAAAACTCTCGAAATAAAGGTATCGTTTTTTCACTAATTTTAAATAGTATTGAATTTTTAAAAATTTTTGAGACCACCCGGAGCTCTGTAGGGCAGACCGTTCAGTCCCTACGAGTACTTGAAGGTTTTCCTTCGATAAAACAGAATCATGAGTGTGAATCGCAAAAGAGGTCTAATCTCCGTTGAAATTTTTTCTGACTAAAATGCGATTGCTGTTCATTTCTTCGATTTGTATACAGTTTTGCCTTCTGCGTAACCAGTAATCAAATTTCCATAATCAAAAGTCAATGGAGAATACTGAAGGCGCCTGAGTGGTCACTGATCAGCTGAGTGAGCTCCAAGGCCATTTCCTCTCCTGTTGAACGCAGGAACCTGAAATTTGAGAGGGCGGGCCAATTGAGAATGCTGAAGGCGCCTGAGTGGTCACTGATCAGCTGAGTGAGCTCCAAGGCCATTTCCTCTCCTGTTGAACGCAGGAAGCTGAAATTTTAGAGGGCGGGTCAATGGAGATTGCTGAAGGTGCCTGAGTGGTCACTGATCAGCTGAGTGAGCTCCAAGGCCATTTTCTCTCCTGTTGAACGCAGGAACCTGAAATTTGAGAGGCAGGGTCAATGGAGATTGCTGAAGGCGCCTGAGTGGTAACTGATCAGCTGAGTGAGCTCCAAGGCCATTTCCTCTCCTGTTCGACGCAGGAACCTGAAATTTGAGAGGGCGGGTCAATGGAGAATGCTGAAGGCGCCTGAGTGGTCACTGATCAGTTGAGTGAGCTCCAAGGCCATTTCCTCTCCTGTTGAACGCAGGAAGCTGAAATTTTAGAGGCAGGGTCAAAGGAGAATGCTGAAGGCGCCTGAGTGGTAACTGATCAGCTGAGTGAGCTCCAAGGCCATTTCCTCTCCTGTTGAACGCAGGAACCTGAAATTTGAGAGGGCGGGTCAATGGAGAATGCTGAAGGCGCATGAGTGGTCACTGATCAGCTGAGTGAGCTCCAAGGCCATTTTCTCTTCTGTTGAACGCAGGAAGCTGAAATTTTAGAGGGCGGGCCAATGGAGAATACAGATGGTGGTAGGTGCTATTGATGGAGAACCAGTGATCTATACAGAAGGGTGATCTATAAAAAAAAAAAATAAACCTTTGAGCAATGATTTGCAGCGTTTTGATTTTTGGATTCTACGTACCTTGAAACGTAAACCATCAAATTTGAGGGGGGTGTTACAATTTTTTTTTCTTGGTCGATTCCAAAGGTTCATTATTGAAAATAATAAACCAAAATAAAATATTAAACTCATTGAACATTCAAATTCTCTTATGAAAACATAGAAATTTGACTTTTTAAGTATGTTTCTGGATCATTTAAAATATTGCAATTGAATTATAATTCATTATTTTCCTAATATTGACGTGGATATGTCTAGTAGTTCTGTTCATTCCAAAATTTTCGACACACAAAACAATGCAACGTTTTTTTTTCTGATGCTGTTGAACGCAGGAAGCTGAAATTTGAGAGGCAGGGTCAATCGATACATACTTCTATACATCATCAAAGTTGATGATCACTGATCAGCTGAGTGAGCTCCAAGGCCATTTCCTCTCCTGTTGAACGCAGGAACCTGAAATTTGAGAGGGCGGGTCAATGGAGAATGCTGAAGGCGCCTGAGTGGTTACCGATCAGCTGAGTGAGCTCCAAGGCCATTTCCTCTCCTGTTGAACGCAGGAACCTGAAATTTTGAGAGGGCGGGTCAATGGAAAATGCTGAAGGCGCCTTAGTGGTCATTGATCAGCTGAGTGAGCTCATCATTTAAATTGCCATCATAAGACATAATATGTCTTATGGTTATTATCCATGTACAGAATCTGTACTACAGATGTATCTGAATGCAGTGTAGATACTCGTTTCTTATTTTCATAAAGTGGTCTCCATGTTCAAGAGTACCTTAGGATCACGCCTTTGCTGTATTTGATTTGAACCGCTCTAATATAAACACACTCTTCTAACATTTTATTCTTGCCTCCGAAGGATCATGAATAAATACTAATATTATTTGGTACCTTCAATTGGAACAATAACGCATTTTATTCTACTTTTGCAGTTGAAATATTTTCCCCTAATAGCGTTATTTATTGAGCCTGACTCACTACTTGTGGTCAATAGACTAATTCACTCAATCTCGTATAAATAATACATCTATTTTTTGGCGATGTATTTATATTTGTATGTATACGTATATTGATAAAGAATTGTATGCCTAAAGAATAATTGTGAACTTCGGTTGACTATTTATAAGATCGAAAAGAAAATGCGAATGACTACCTTAACGTTTGTTGCCAAGAAATCCGACAGACCCACTTGACAAGCTACAAATCGATCTGTCGGAGTAATGACTACAGAGTACTGGAAACAAGACCCTTTTTGCCAAAGCAAAGAGCGAATACAAGAAAGAGGGAAGGAAGGAAGGAAGGAAAAAAAGCGAGTGAGCCGGGGCACTCAATCAGTTGATTCACTTCCATTTCGGTTTACCGACCAATCAGTTCTCTTCTGCAGCCGCTTCTTCTTTCTCAGAGTTCGGTGCTTTTGATCTTTTTGGCGGGAGGCAGCAAATGAAGCACTCTCTCTCTGTATAAACGACCTTTTACTTACGTCAAGCACCTTACTTCAAATTGAAAGAAAGAAGAAAAGTAGTAACGCTCTTCTTTCCTCAACTGGGACCTGGTACATTCTATTCAATTTTTTCTTATAACGTATTGTACTGCGAGAATTTTATAGAGCAAAAATAAAATTGATTGTGGGCACTAAGTTGATATTTAATTGGAAGAAGTTCGAAAAAAAGAAACGATTCTTGATTTTTGAGTTCCTTCAAATTTTCAATTCAATTTCAAACCAAACAAACTTCAAGTTCAAAACGCTGCAAATCATTGCCCAAAGGTTTATTGTTTTCTGTATAGAACACCCTTCTGTGCAGATTCCTCCCTACCAGCCATAGGTACCTAGGTACTACCTACTAGGGCATTTTTGAAAATTTCAACACCAACCACCAACCCAATGGAAATGAAGGGTCTCCGTTGAAATGAATCTCCGTTGAATTTTTAGCTAACCAAAACGCGATTGCTGTTCGTTCTTAGAGTTGTATTCAGTTTTGTTTCTTTAGCAAACAGTATTCAAATTTCCATATGAAGCTAGCTCCCTTTTCTTCGAATCGAGTATGAAGCATTTATTTCTTTCTAATAAACTTGATTGTGAAGGTGTGAAGGCAGTATGGTGAGGTAGGTAGTACCTACCAATGGTTGGTAGGCAAAAAAAAAAAAAAAAAAAAAAAAACGCTGCAAATCATTGCCCAAAAGTTTATTATTTTCTGTATAGATCACCCTTCTGTATAGATCCCTCCCTACCAACCATAGGTACATTCTACCTACTGGGGCATTTTTGAAAATTTCAACCCCATCCACCAATCAAATGGAAATACAGAAGGGTGATCTATACAGAAAATTTCTAAATAAATCAGGTTGATTGGTTCCAGAATTAAAAAAATACAAAGTTTCCTTCATACATACCAAAAAAAAAAAAAAAAAAAATTGTCGTACCATGGCATAACGAATTTATGACACTCTTCCTTCGCGCCTTCGTTGGTTTTGAAGTCAATTTAAAAGTGAGGTTTTCTTCCTGTTGTAAACAAGAAAGTGAAAACCACTGCATTCGGCGGCCACTCAGCCCTGCGTTCCAATTCAATTTCCCTCTCTTCATCCCGTTGAGGGGTTGCGGTCAGCAGGTTGGCCTTTAGGAAACTTTGAACAACATTGTTTAGTTATTATCGAGGACGCGCGGTATAAACGTGCCCGGAACTCTAATTCTGTTTTAGTCAAAATTCACAATACGGCATTCGCGGTTCTATATTGCTTGACAGCTTAACGATAACTTTGTTGAGGTCTATTAGGCCGAAGGGTGGTTAACCTGAAACTTAAATGAGTGTCCTTTTCTGGTATCTCACGTATAACACAGAATAGAGAAATGTGCAGTTTTGAGACTTTCACGCCAGCAGAGTGATAGTATCATGTTGAATCCTTAAAATTTAGGCTTTGTGAATTCAGTTACGCCAACAAGAGATTCAATTTTACAAAAACCCCAATAGATTAGTTTTCACCTAAGTTGCTAAGAGGAGCAAAACAGCTCAAAACCAGGGGAAACAGAAAAATTAGTAGAATGAGTAGTTGACAAAATCAGACCTCTGTTTAAAGGAAGGAGATCAGAGTAACTATTACTTCCTTCCAACAGATCAAACAGAAGCCATACGATTGTAGCCTAGGACAACAATCCTAACAACAATGCCTCAATTCAACTCAGAACAAGGAACTTGATGGAGAGTCAGGCCGAAAAACAGCGTTTTTTCCAAACGACTCTGTATTGCTTAAATCTTAGTAGAAAATTGAAAAAGGTCAATATGTCGACAGTTTAGCTCTCGATGAACAAATTATGTATAAAAACATAAATGATCATTGAGGCACTTCGCTATATGTTCCTAAAGTTGGGCCCACACACTTTTCGTACGAATTCATTTTTTAAAATTTGTTCATACTCACTTTTGTTCATCTCCATCAAAAGACGAGGGTTTATTTTATCTTCAATAGCTTTATCTTTTTTTCACGAAAAATAAAAAACTGGGTTTTTGGTTGGTAACATTTTTCAACGACAAACTCTCCAAATCAAAATTATCCAAAACCCCCTCGTCTATCGACGTATTAGCAACGTACGAACAACATTTAAAAAAAGAATCAAAATTGGTTGAATTGGTACCACAGAAAGTGCACGTAATCATCAAAAAATGTTTGTTTCCGAGAAAAACGCGTTTTTCTGAAAAAGAACATCTTTCGAGCGTGGTGGTTAACTACTGCCCGCGTTCTAAGTTGGCTGTATAAGAACTAAGAGAAGAGGAATAAGGCAAGGGTTTTTCAGTGTTACAGTTTGTTTATTTCCGATTTTAAGAGAGTTTCCGAGTTACCTACTAAAATTGCTTAGTTACTTACTAAGCAGGCGGAAGGCGCGGTCTCCTGTGTAGAGCGGGAGCGCAGCCATGAGATGGCCAACTTTGACCTCAATCATCTTAGGGTTCCGTATTTGGAACAATCAATTATCAATTGCTCAAATTAATAAAAAATATAAAAAATTAAATTTTTTCTGGTTTACTCTCCTCATTCTTCCCTGAACCCTGAAACTCGTATTTATAGGAAACTAATGTTAGTATCTATCAAAGCAATAAAACTAAGTGGGGACGGCCTACGCAATCTGAATATTCCTGAAAATGCACTCGAAATACAATACGTATAATCATACAATACGTTGATGATGATGATGTGTATAATGATGATTATATGATGATGATGATGATGTGTATAATACGTTTGTATGATTCTGCCTGAAAAATTGGTTTTGCTTCGCACAGACTGACATACGGACGTACAGACAGACAGATTGACAGACTGATTGATCTCTTAGAACCAAAAGAGTTCCAAAACTTTTATGTTGGCTTACTATCTTCAATAATAAACATTTGGAATCGAGCAAGAACTCGGTTTATTAATTTGATGTTTTACGTTTCAAAGTACGTAAATCCAAAATCGGATAAAAATATAATAAATCCGCCGGCACTTTTGTAGTTGCAAAGGACCGATTTTGATGAGATTATTTGGTATATGGGCTCCAATTGGGGTCTAGTTGTTAAGCGAAGCTTTTGATTACTGTCAGTTACTTCTAAGGGGTGACAGATAGGAGTTGTAATTCTTAAAACGCCCTAGCTCGAAAACTATTGATGTAAAGTTACCTATTGTTTTCTCACCAATTTAAAATTGGTAGATATAATTTTTAGAATCAAATGAGACCACCCAGAGCTCTCAAGAACAAACCATTTGCCCTCAATGAAAACTTAACAACTGAACTTACCATGAATCAGAAACACGATTGTCAATCTCAAAACGGTTAATTAGGCTAATTTCCATTCAAATTTCAGCAGATTAGATGCAATAGTTCTTTGTTTCTTTGTATAGAGTTTCGTATTGTACTAGTTGTGCTCCTTAGGAACGAAGAATCAAATTTCGTAATGAAGGCACTCATAACTCGCGGATAGCTATGTTACTGCTAGTACAGGTGATCTATGCAGTAAAATAATAAACCATTGATTATAATATGCATCGATTTTATCAATCAAGACGGTTTGTTATTGAATTCCTGTTTGTTGGAGAATACCTATCTCTAATTTAGTTAATTAAAACATCAATTACGTTTTGATAAGTGGGTAGAATTACGAGCTGATTTTCCCATTGTAATATTTTCAACTCTAATTCTTGGTAGCAGGCTTAAATTACTCTTTATTGACTTCGAAATAAATTGATACTGCCTGAATTAATACTAGGGCTTTAAAATTCAAAATATTCATGAACTAATAATCAAAGTGAAACTGTGACGATGACTTCAAATAAAACTTATATGTAAACTCGCAGACTTTGGTGTCGTTTGTTCCGAGGATCGTATCGAGGTTTAAAGGGTGTGGAACAGCTTCCAGGATTGAAGAGAGAAGCGAAATCAGGGCTGAATCGTGTGCTGGAAATTCTGCTGGGATGTGCTATGCGGTCTTTCCTGAGAGCATAAATCTATAGCATAGCGGGAAATGAGCTGAATCGATCATATGTAGAAATTTGTTTGTAACACAGTGCCCAGTTTGTAACCTGGTAATTTTTATTGTAGAACGATCACAATGTACGCCAGATATTTCCTAAAAACGCTGCAAATTATTACACAATGGTTTATTATTTTTCTATATAGATCACTCGTCTACAAAATCACCAACTATCCAATATGAAGGAAAAAAAATAATTAAAATAAAAAAAAATAAAAATAAAAAAAATTAAAAAAAATTAAAAAAAAAAATCAAATCACCAACCATCGATTGCATTTCGGTCAGCTCTAATGTGAACGGAGATTAGGCCTCTTTTGCGATTCACACTCGTGTTTTGATTTATATATATATATATATATATTTCAATATAAACCCTTAAATTTTCGTAGGGAGCGAACGGTTTGTCCTACAGAGCTCCGCGTGGTCTCAAAAAATTCCAAAAATTCTATAGAATCTTAAATTGAAGGAAAAACAATACCTTTATATCTAAATTTTTTGAGTTAGGGCGTTTTCAAAATTTCAAAATTGATTTTGGAACCCTTAGAAGTGACCGACATCAACCAAAAGCTTCGGGGCACAACTAGACCCCAAATGGAGCCTACATACCAAATTTCATCAAAATCGGTCAATGCTAAGTGGCAAAAGTGCCGCGTACGGCCGTACGGCGTACGGCGGACGGCGTACGGCGTACGGCGGACGGACGGCCAAATTTTTATTCGATTTTTTGATTCTACGTACCTTGAAACGTAAACCATCAAATTTTGAGGGGGTGTTAAAATTTTTTTTTTCTTGGTCGATTCCAAAGGTTCATTATTGAAAATAATAAACCAAAACAGGTGGCCTTTTCAGGGCTTGGTAAGAGCCATTTGGCCACTTTGTCAACGATATTTTCTCTTATCCAGCAAAAACCGAACCCTCTTTCAGAATTTTCATATTTGTTGATTTCAAAGATATATACGTAAAAGAGCAAGACATAAAAGATGAGAAGAATTCAGACACAAAAAGCTTATATATACATATATATATAAGCTTTTTGTGTCTGAATGCTTCTTTATTGCACGAGACCAACGTCAGTACGATGTTAAAGAACCTATACAAATAAACTTAAATGTATTATAAATATGTATATATATATATAAAAGTTTGAGTATTTAATTTAAAACACCTGAAAAAAAGCATTAAATAAAACGACCCTGACGATTTTATTTTATTTTATTTAGATTGAAGATGAGTAGGTACGGCTCATAGTCAGCGCCTCTACCTCACCTTCTCATCATAATTTATTTCATTTCATAATAATTTCGAACAAAAGACGCAAGAGGAGCGAGTAAGACCACTGAACCAACGAATTCCAAGAACCTCCAGTGAAAGCAGCAAGAGAATTCTCCCAAGGACACCACAACTTCTAGGTCATCAATGGCCAAGGTTCGGATCAAGGACTCCCGTAAATTTCAAGTTATCCATTAGGTGATACAACGCGCTTTCTCCCATTCACGCCTCTGCCAAACCCGGGACTTTGCAAAGGAAAGTGGCTTATCGAACAAGGACACATCTAAGACTAAATGCTTGAAGGACTCTGAAGGGACGGGAGTCGTAATTTAGATGCCGGGTGAAGCTATTGGCATTCAAACTTGTCGAGAGCGTAAGCTATCGGGAAGTGGAGAAGTTGCCCTCCATGTTTTGATCAAAGCTCCGGCAGTTTCGAATTTAAGTTTCGAAAGTGGGTCAAGTTAGTTGACTCTGGTTTTTCATTCATGGATTAAACTTATTTAGTCCTATCTGTTCCTTGATCTCTTCAAATGGCAAATAGAAATGAATGCGAAAACCCAAAGTCGATTCTTCTGGTTGTTGTATTCTCAAGATGAAGATAACGAGAAGAGAAAGTTCTAGCTAATTTTCTCCTACAAAATCAAGAGAAACAGATGGAATTGAGATCAGATTGCTCCCTAAGTTGTTTCACACATTCAAATCTAATCATATCCCAACCAAAGTCAATGGACATCTCTACGACTAACAAATCCCATCATCGACGGCTTGTTGGCTGCACAATTTCAGCATGACTTTCAGGTAGGGGGTCTGTTGGAAGAAAATTTACATCTTGCTTTTTATCACATTCAAGCATCTAAAATACGTAAAGGATGTTGCTCCTTTGGGTGATCTGAAAGGAAGCTCAGCTAATCATTTTATTTCAGCAATCATAGAGAGACATTCTGGATAATCTAAACTTGACAAGGTAACCAGGAGAGAATAGGTCTCCAATCATGGCCCAGTTGATCAGGAAGTTTGTTCCTACTCAACAGTCCTAGAGAGGCTCTTAGAGAAATTTCAGGATCGCAGGAACAGAAAAGAATTGAGCTTATCCAACTGATCAAGAGAGAGCTCAAACATTCATTCAGCTACTCGGCAGTCGCACAGAGACTTCATAAATATTACATTTTTAAATTGTTTATATAGCTCTGTTTGTACAGTGTAGAGTACATAACCTTGTTATGTAGTTTTTAAACAAAGTGCGCTAAAAATATTATTTTGTTTATTCTTTTGTATAAAATGTAGGAAATCCATTAAAGAATTTCAACGAAACTAACGTCGAAAAAATTATACAGGAGATCTAAGGTAAGGGAGTTCATGAAAATACATGTCGACTACTCTTGGTTTTTAATAATTAAAAAATAATGTTATTGTTATATAGAAACTAAAATCAAGACTCCACTATGGGTAATCAAACTAGGCTAGCAGTCATTGAACTTTCCCATGTCAGAGCAATAATAGGTGGGCATATTTACGGAGTTTACTTCAGAAACTAACTGATAAGAATGATCTTATTATTCTCTTATATCTTATATCTTATTAATATCTTAATTATTAGGAGTCATTGGTACGGTAACTTAAAACTCCACTACATCTCCAATAAGCTCTATTCAATTTCTACTTGTGATCTTGACGTGATGTTCTCTAATCTGGATTGAGCAACAAACTGGTCTCAACTGTTGAACGCTCTTGAGCGTAAATACGATAGACATTTTTTTTGAGGTTCTAGTAGCTGATAAGATAGTACTTATTGAAACTAAATCCAAAGAAAGTAGAATCGAAGCCAGACTACAACTACCCAACTAGTTTGCAGGCAATTGCGAGGTATCGGAACTGTGGCAGATGCAGATTGCGTTCAACTACGTTGCATTCAAAATTTGAACGATTAACGGGTACCCTAAACAGAGTCAGAGATTAATTTCATCATCTCCCGGAATTTCAAAATCGAGGAAGAATTCAGGTGGGGAAGCTGTGCAGACCATAATTGTAATTTAAATAGGAGTAAACTTGAGGAAAAACCGTTCTCTTCGTCAGCTTCCTTGTTCCGATTCCACGTCAGCGATGAGATTCCCTGCTACCATTAATCACGCCCAGGCACGATCTAGTTTATTTATCCGCGTATTAATTACCTACCGCGTCTCGACGTCGTCACCCGTAATGCTCTCAGTATTGCCTTTCTCCGTTCCCCCGTTTCATATGCAAATGACGCTTCCAAAGTCGGAGGTTTGTTGTCCTTCTGTGGAACGTTTGCCTTTCTGAACTGAAAGCGCGGGTTTGGAACAAGAATATAATACGGCTAACTTATCCTCGGTTTGTGCTTGTATTAGTAAACCATAGTTTGGATTAGGTCGAGATTACTGTCATCCAATTTTGAGGATATTCTTACAAAATTATCTTTTACTCTTATTTTGACCCAAAACTAGGAAAATCGATCGTTAAGATCTATTCAGGATTTAGATCGAGCTAAGATCTGTATAATATTTAATCTAAAGTGAAGACGTAAGATAGGTAACGCTTATTGTACCAAGGAAAAAGAGGAAAAACCAAGGTAAAGGCCGATTGAACTTCGGTTAATTTGCTTTTCCTGATTTTAACATACCTGTTAAGGACCGAAAAACTTCGGGAGTCGATTCACAACTACTTAATTTAAGTGGGAAAATGTCCCTTAGCAGTTTTGTTTTAACCCCTTGTTTTTCAAGTTATTCCCATTTTAAGATTTTTTTCGTGTGTTCGACTAAGGTATATTTACTAAAATTACCATAACTACCCTAACTTACCGTAGCATATGTAGGATAAGATATTTTGCCGAAACATGTACCTACAAAATTTGAATGTAATTTAATTTTTATTTAATAAAATTTGAAAAAACAGGCTTCAACTTTTTATCAATGACATGGTCACTCCATTCACCCATCAACGTAATATTATTATAAATTGATAAAAAATACTTATACAGGGTGTCCATGTTGATGACCTACCACTAAAATACTAATGGGTAAAGTGAGAAAATGTCTCTAAGCAATTTTGTTTGAACCTTTGTTCATGTTTGTAGCTTCCTCACTACCGAAGGTAGGGAAGCTTTGTATTCGTGAAGAAAGTGAAAAAAAAATGTCCTCCCAAAATCAAAATTTCCACTTGCTTTTTGCGTTTTTAGAGCTTCCCGAACAATTTTGGTTCCGTGTCTGTCTGTCGGTCTGTCGGTCTGTCGGTCTGTCTGTGGTCAATCCTTGTCCCGGGCAAAACTATACTAACCTGTGGTCCGATTTTGATGAAATTTTCAGGGATTGTGCGGGTTAGGTCCTAGACGGTCCCCTATCAATTTCACCACCTTCGGACCAATAGGAGCGAGTGCGCATGCGCAAACGTGAATTTCCTGGAACCTCGGTTCCTCGGTTTCTAATGAACCGATTTTGCTCAAATTTGGAGGTTAGTTAGGGACTAACTTCTAAGAGACACCCTATAAGTTTCAATCAAATTGGTCAAGCAATAGCCGCTGCGCATGCGCGAACTTTAAATTTATTGTTACAACCAAAACTCCGCAACTATTCAACCAATTTCGATGAAATTTTCAGGGATGTGGTGGGTTAGGTCCTAGACAGTGGACCGCTAAATAAAATAATAAAATTCTACGTTTAATTTTAAACAAAACTCAAATTACGAGTATATAACAAATTAATACCCATAATCCTAATACGACACCTATTATAGTTTTAGTATTGAATAATAATAATCATTATCGTCATAACTTCGTAGTTTTATTTTATACCTACACTCTTTCGTTCTTTTATTTCAGTGGTTTATATACTACAACTATTTACAACACTATTATAAACATTAATACCTGCAACCCTATCCCGCATATTATCGCCAATATTTTGGTATTCAATAACTCTTTGAATCATAATTTTTTCGCCAACTGATTCTATACGTCCATGTTACAATGAGTGAGGAAGCTATACTGCCCACCCAACTTGGCAGACGTTTTTTTTCTCAATATTTTGGATTTACATCTACTAAAGTTACCATAACTACCTTAATTTACCGTAAACATGTAAAAATAAGGGTACCGGTGGAAAGGCTGTCAAATATTCTATCTTTACATCCCACCGTAGGTTTGACGGGAGAACTCGGTGCTTTGGCGGTGAGGGGGCGGTGTAAACCCTGGAGTCCTCCCGTCAAACAATCGATTTCGCTGAAAAAAAAAAAAAGTTTTTCCGCGTTCGAACACCAATTCTCGCCTAAATTTGATTGTAAAATATTTTTTGATTACACCAATGATAAGCTGAGATCTTTGAGCAGTTTTTTGGTGACAAGGTAGGTGAAAAACCATGGGGAAGAAAAAACACTGAAAACAAAAAGAAAAAATATGATGTTTGGCCAATTTGAAAAAAAATTACAATACGACTTGATTTTTCACCCATTATCAACCGAAAAATACTTTTTTTGGCCCTGTGAAGATGGGATATTTGGCGCTCAACGGTCCCTTATTTTTACATGTTTACGGTTGAAAAGGCTGAATGGGGCTTGGAAGGTAAATGTCCAATGCCAATTATTCAAATCCTGTTTTCAGGCTGAGTGATAAAATAGCCAAACAAATAAATAAATACCTAAGGTATTAAAAAAAAAAAATCAAATAGTGATAGCTCAGAAGGACCACTCCAAAATTAAGTGTTTGGAGACACTGAAGTAATAGTAAGTATCTAGTGTAAGTATTTGGTATGAAAAGAAAAAAAAAGGGTTGCAGGTTGATACAAATGATAACAAAGGGTTAAATGGTAAATACTGTTCAACTCTGTATAATAAGTCATTCGCAGGGTTTCTAGGTCCTACCTAAACGGCCGGGAGAAAAATGAATTATAGGTAAGGACTTATACCAAACAAACATGAGTTGACCTATTCAGTTTGGATGCTGTGAAATTCAAATGTTCTTTCGACTAGTAGAGAACTGAAGGTAAACGGCTGGATAGAAGAAGTGTTGGTGTCGGAAGTCCAAAAGGGAAGGTATTTTTCGGATACTAATAACCTGTTTCCTCAGGTTGATCTCGGCCAACAGGTATCCAAGGTAGGTATTTTATTGGACGTGCAACTCACCCAAAAGTTGAGAGAGAACCAAGACCATCCACCTGTATTGCGTTTGCCGGGAACTCTTGAAGCGTCAATCCTCAGGCAACATCATCTTGCAATTAAACGGATTCCATCATATCTCGATCGAGAAGTGTAGAGCAGATACGAGCGTCTTCACCGGCTGAACAGCCCTTCCAATGGCCCTTCGATGTATTACATCCAAACAGGACACCGAGAATGATTCGGATGCAACTCGCGACAAAAACGCGGAACGCCCGAGGCCACACATATACAAGGAAAAGTTGCGTGACACAAAGATACAGTTTAAATAGGTAAATGGCAAAAGATAAAGGTTCGAGGTGGTTGGTGGTACGAGCATGGAACAAGACAACGGAGAAAATCCTGCGCCGTTCGAATCCCAGAAAATGCAGTGCTGACATGATAGATGAAGGCAAGGTAGCTGAAGAAAGGTTGACTCGAGACACTTCACTGCACTTTCACAACGCCAAACTCGTCCAGAATAATTATAGAAACAGGTTTAAATTGATTGAATAATTGATACAAAATTACACACGTACATTGTGTGAAAAAGAAAATTAACAAGAACTATATATAAGTTGAGCCATGAAATCGGAGAAACTGGTTACTGGTGCAGATAACATTGACTTTCCAGACTTGCGGTGCAAATAACAAAGTAAACAACAACAATGTCAAATATTTTGTGGGATAGAAAAAGAGAAATTTACGGATATTGCAATAATTGGAGGTGAGTTGTGACAAAATATATACGGCGTGTCCATACTCCCCCTATTTTGGAGCAGTAGTACTCACCATGCAGCCGCATCAAGCAACTTTCATGATGCTGAATCCATAGGATGCACAGGCAGTGGCACCAGATTCACAATGGATCGTTTGTAGACTCCACGGTTGTTCTGACGGTCACCACACGAACAATGCCATCAGCTCCAGGGTGAACTTCCTGTACTCTGGCCAAGGCCAATAGCTGGGAGCAGTGTTTGAATCTCGTAGTAGCGCTATGTCTCCAGTTCATGTTATGCTGCTTTGTCGACCATTTTATTGCGGAGTTGTAAGGTGCTGAGGTACTCACGCTTCCATCTGCTCCAGAAATGCTGCACTCTCTCACGCAGAGTTGCCAGCGATTGAGTCTACCCACAGGAAGATCGGTAAAGTCCTGCTCAGGCAAAGCATTAAGCGGCTGGCCAATGAGGAAATGTCCCTGGCGTCAAGGCTTCCAAGTCATCCGGCTGTCAGAGAGTGGCTGCAAAGGACGAGAGTTCATGATTGCCTCGACTTTGACGAACATGGTCGAAAGTTCAGGTTGAGTAAATGATTGATTACCAAATTCCTTGACCAGTAGACGTTTGGCTTGCTTGATCTGGGACTCCCAGCTACCTCCCATGGGGGTGAAGCAGGAGGGCTGAACACCACTTGATGCCAAGATGATTAGTGTGATTCGTGATGGATGATTGGTGATGTTCACTCATAAACCACTGATAGATATCACGCAGATAACCAGAGCTGCCACAAAATTAGTGCCGCAGTCAGAAAATTTGATCTGGCAGACCTCTCCGTGACACAAAACGGTCAAAACACGCCAAAAATGCTTCAATTGACAAAGAGATGGCAAGTTCAAGATGGACTGCTCGTGTAGCGAGGCAAACGAAAAGACATAAATATAATTTACAACGCTGGTCTTGCGATTTGAAGATGTGCGGCACATGAAGGGTCCAGCGAAATCCACTCCACAGTGAGAAATGGACGCACACAGTTGAAGCGAGAAGCTGGAAGGTTTCCCATGTAGGGGTTGTTAGTAACATTAGAATATCTTATGCATTTTATACATTGGATTTGTGCATCCTGACAAGTTCCTTGCTCGAGGAATCCAGAAACGCTGGCGCAGAAATGCAAGCAGGCTGAAGGTCCAGCAGGAAGTTTACCTTGTGCACATGATCGATAATCAGATTTGTTAGATGAGATCTTGCTGGTAACAATACAGGATGCTTATGGTCTGTTGTGATAGGGGCATTGGCTAAAACGACCACCAACACGAAGTAAGCCCAACATGATCTAAAAAATCGCAAGCTTCTTCAAATCAGTTGGTAAGGATGAGAGTCATGCTTGAATGCCTCTGGAAATAATAGCGTTGTACAAATGTGATGCAAAGCTCTTGAGCTTGATTGAACTCGAAAATACTGATGGTGCCAATGCGACGTTTCCTCGCTTGCGCTTTGGGATCCGGGAATTGCTGATAAATCTCCTGACATATGCCAATACTCTAATGAGTTTGGTAAAAGATGAAAAGCGATGATAAAGCTTATGTGTTCTTGATAAGGGCTGACAGTAATCAGAGTGAGATTCCTTTCTGGTACTTCCAGGCCAGGATGAGATCAGACGAAAGGGGCCATTGAGATACAGGCTGGCAACACCATTCAGGTCAGACCACCATAACTCATGGTTCACCAGAGCAGAAGGCAACACACCTCTTGAACCAACATCGGCTGGATTATCCACGCCCTTTGATATGAAACCACCATTCTGGTTTGGTGCATCCCAAACCTGACACTCGATGGCAACAAAGTCTGCAGTCGGTGGAGGTTGAGTTTTCAACCAGGACAGAACCACAGTAGAATCAGAGAAACAATAAGTGGCACTGATGAGATAATGCTTCATGACAGGTTCGAGAGATTTAATTAATTGTGCCATAAGAACTGCGGCGCATAGTTCCAAACGAGGAATGGTTAAGGTTTGAGAGGGGCAAGACGGGTCTTGGCCTTCAATAAAGATAATGTTGAAGTTGAAACCATGTGTTGATCGTAGATACGCTACAGCGCAAATAACCATCTTCTGAGGCATCACAGAAGTAGAGGAGTTGATATGAAGTTGATGAAATGGG
>CM019180.2:17339363-17494613 GCA_009739505.2 Apolygus lucorum | reverse complement strand
TAAAGTTATAGAAGTGATGCTTACCCATTATTAATAATATAATAATAGAGGAGATGGAATAGGTGGATGAATGTATTACACTCAGAATTGTCGCTATATTTTGCTTCCGAGTCTACCAGCTCCCAGTCACTTTTCAAGGACGAAGAAAAAAGTTCTCCAAAATCGAAATTTTCACTCGCGTTTTGCGTTTTAGAGCTTTCTGAACAATTTTGCTTCCGTGTCTGTCTGTCTGTGTGTGTGTCTGTCTGTCATGAATTCCTTGTAACGCGCATAACTATACGAAGTTATTGTCCGATTTCTATGAAATTCAGGGATTGTGCGGGTTGGTGTGTAGACGGTCCCCTATGAAAATCATCATCCTCAAACTGATAGAAACGACTGCGCATGCGCAAACGTGAATTCCTTGTAACGGTCATAACTTCTACATTTTCCATCCAATTTCAATGAAATTTTCAGGGATGTTACAGATTAGTACTTAAATGGTCCCTATGAAAATCATTACCTTCAGACTGATAGTAGCCACTGCGCATGCGCAAACGTGAATTCCCTTGTAACGGCCATAACATTTACATTTTTCATCCGAATTTGATGAAATTTTCTAGGATTGACCAGATTAGTCGTGTAGATGGTCCCTATGCGGGTAGTGAAAGCTATTCAGAGATTGGTGTTTTGAGATTAACTACTATGCATCGGATCATCTATATAATCGGGTTATGGATACGAGGAAGCTATGTGCCACACCCACTTGACAGACGTTTTTTCTGGAGTTCAAAATAGTACTTATTGGAGATGATATTACAGGATGATATTGATCCTTATAGGATTGGTAGAATATGACACAATGCAATTGGTTTCTAATATATCGTTTCAAATAGTAAATTGTCACGAATAGAACCAAGTTCACGAATTGAAACCAAGTTCGGGATGGGATATTCTCACGAATAATGGTAGGCAGCCGAGCATTTCATGCCAATATAAAACTGTTCAAGAGCCGTGTGATCTGCAGATCAACGAATATGAGGCTATATTGATCCCTAGTGCGGCCTGTGGTTCGTTATGGATCGGAGGCTTGGACCATGAAGGCTGAGGCTAGACTGCGGATATTTGAGAGAAAGGTTATAAGAAGGATCTATTGGGCGGTCAGAGAGGGCCAACGGTGGAGAGCAAGACAGAATGCAGAAATTGATGAATTATTAAAACATGTATACATAGTCCGATTCATCAAAGCTGGGCGCATCCAGTGGCTGGGACATGTCGACCGCATGTCGGTGGAGACCTGCCCGAGAATGATGCTGCGAGCTAGGATGAAAACTAGAAGACGAAGAGGTCGTCCTCGGTGTTGCTGGCTTGATGATGTCTTGAGGGACTTCTAGGTGGTGGGATTGCGTAGGTCTCAGGCGGGTGACCGTGCCCGGTGGTGGAAGGGAGTTCGGGAAGCCAGGGGCCACATCGGCCTATAATGCTATGTAGTTAGTTAGTTATAGTAAATTGTGGAATAAGTACTATAAGACACATACAACTTCATTGGTTCCAACATGATATAATTGTATGGATGAAGTAATAATTCCGTACTTCCTATAAACGGGGGAGTCTGCCGAGTGGGTGTGTCACATGCTTTCCTCGTATCTGTAGTCCGATTGCGTAGATGACCAGGTCATCAGGTCCTGATGTACAGTAGATATGTAAGTCAATCAATATCTAAGTGCCTTGCACCACCAACATAGAATACCATCGACACCCCAACCCGCACAATTCCTGAAAATGTCATCGAATTTGGATGGAGAATATGGAAGTAATGGCTGTTACAAAGTTTTCACGTTTGTGCGAGACTACTATCGATCCAGGACGATAATTTTCATAAAGACCATCTTCACTACAACCCGCACAATCCCCCAAAATTGGATAATATTTCGTATAGTTTGGCCCTTCACAAGGATTTGCGGTCACACAAATTCAGACAGACAGGCAGATACGAAACCTTAACTGTTTAGGAAGGTCTAAAACGTAAAACGCGGGTGGAAATTTTGATGGAATCATGGTACACTCAGAAACAACCGTGTGAAGTAGGCACACTGCGAGGCGCTCCGTGAATATTGTGTTTTTGTATAAATGTGAGGGTTTTATGTGAAGCTCAATCCGATTATATACTAATACCGATAGATGGATACGGGGGATTGCGGTTGAGGGCTGAGTCCCACAGATTCCAAGCGAATAAGAGCTCAACCATGCGCGACGGATTATTACGAAAATATTGAACAGAACCACAAAGGGTAGAAAGGGTCGAGGGTCACCGAATCATCATGTTTAATATCAAGTTGGGCGTGAATATTGCGGACGGGACGCTAGAGAAAAATTCGCGGGTTTTTGATAACTCGTCAAAAATATACTACACACACAGACACACACTCGCGGAATCGCCCCATTTAAAGGGAAGTTTATTCCTCGGCTGAAAGCTCCGGTTTTGTGAGAAGGATAGAAGGATTGTTAAGAGAAAAACAGGGCAGAGGTAGAAGTTGGTTTATTGGGAGAAAGGTTGGCCATTCGTAATCACCGCTATCAGCCGGGCTTCTGACGTTGACATCCAATGTTGTATTATTTGTCACAGTAATCCAACACCGAAGCATCGCCTTTTGAAGTTAACCCATTGCAACGTTCAGTCACTACATCAAACCGAATCCACTGGCAATCAAAACCTTGTTGCTCAATAACTATACCTAAGTACCTTGATATTTTCAGGAAGCAAACGCCTGATGAAAGTCCATTCATGCAGCATGAGTTAATTAGCGAGTTTCATGGGAATATTTAAAGGTATGGTTAAGAAATTTGCATGCATACACTACATAAATCCATTGCTGAATCCGAATATAAATAATATTACTATGCGTATTGTAAGGCATACGAGTATTATTGTGCCTAACACACAATGCGTCTCGACTCTGCAGCGACCGAGGTAACTGAACAATGGGCGTCAAGGGTAGGGCGCGAAGTCAAGGATGAACCGAGAGGACGTTCAGCATTCCTAATCATCAAGAGATTATTCTCAAATTAGTTAGTTCCCCAGATGGACTCCGATTCCACTGAAGCCGCAGCAAGAGAACCTCCGATTGCTTGATGAGCTTTCCGGACCAACTGAAGTCGCCCCTGAGAGATAGCCGCCAACAGAGCATACTTCCACTGTTTGGATCAGTCCGAATTAGAACAATGGTCAGTCTGCACTTCAACTTCTATCAAACGAGTTTCTCAATCCGTTATATCATGTGCGAAAAACATACTGGTCCGGGCGCGTAAATAATCATTCTTTGGAGAGCTTAGGTAGGATTGCTTATGTTAAAACTCGCAAGAGAAATTTAAAAAAATAACTCGGCGCTTTGCGCCTCGGCGGGGGGCTCCGCCCCCCTGCACCCCCTGGTTTATTTCTTTTTCCATACTCTGTATGAAATCATAGGAACACAGAATGTGTTTTTGCGATGCTAGTCATCCGTTAAATAAAAAACAACAATAATAAATGTGGAGTCTTTGGCAATAATAAAATAAATAATTGTTAGACATTTAATTTGGTCTAAAACCCTATAAATGTTATATAAATAAATATGTAACTACAAGAAAAATACTATATAAATTGAGAGCTTTCCAACGAATGGTGAACAATTTCTGTGCAATGAACACTGCGGGAGTTCTATTTCCTTACCAACGGCTTGGTTGCACGTGAAAATCATTATAAAACGCGCGTAACGGTTTTTTTCTGTCGCTTTTTCGTGACGATTTTTTTCGGTAGGTCATCGCAAAAACACATTCTGTGTTAAAATTGTAAACAAAGCCAAGTTGATTCTTACTTTAAAACTGGACCTGAAAAATTGCTCTTAGTTAAATGATTCCAAAACAGTAGTAGGAGGTAAAGTCGGGAAACCCTTCAGGAAAGCCCGCTTTCAGTTATGATGAAAATATCTTAATAAACGCAGTGATTGTCGGGTGATCATTGACACTTCATGTAAATTAAATTTTCCACACATTTTTCAAAGCCTCATGTCTGAAACTGTCTCGGAAAAATTGAATAGCAAAAAGTTGTGTGGAAGACGGGTACTAAAAATCGGTACATTGACAAAATTGAGTTTTGGCTGCATGCTAATTTTTTAGCCATATGAAACGGATGGTGAAGCATTTTCTGTCTCTATTGTGACTGGAGTCAAAACATGAATATGTCACTATACCCCTGAGACAAAAAGTCAGTACCAACAATAGCGTCATAAACGTATAAATCCAAAGTTTAGCTCTCAGAGTGAAAGGACATAGAATCTGTATTGGAACGGAAGAAGGATTTTGTTGTAAAATTATTTAGAATGAATTGAAAGAAATATTTATTCCCCAAATTATATATACAATAAGTTAACATATTAAATGAAATCAATTATTGTAACAATATTATTCACAATTTACAAAAAAATAACTTATTCATGTTAATGAGTGAATCTACCCCATAGCCATGATACTAAAAAGTCCATCGTCTGAAGGAATGTATATTGTAAGACCCAACAAAAATTGAAAAAGCGGATTAAAGACAGGAGGAGGGGCTTTCGTGTGATCCAGGATCTTCTTCTGTCCTTTGGATGGAATATTGTGACTCACTCACTGCATTCTCTGGACTTAGCGTCCTCCGATTATTATCTCTTCCTCAAATTGAAGGAATTGTTGGGTGGAAAATGTTTTTCCAAAGATGATGATCTACATCCTCGTAGCTTTAAAAATTGTCGTGTTCTAATTTTTAAATTTTATTACTATCACTTGATAGTGCAGAAGTATTGTTTTTAGTGGTTGTGAATAATTAAAAGAAAAAAAAATTCCACTCAATTCAGCTTCCATCTCCCACCATATTATCCTTGTATTGTGACCATGTTATCTAACTTGACACGATGTACATGGCGCAATAAGTAATCGGGGATGTGGTGAGCTATTCAGCAAACAACTCCCTGAAAGGATAATATATACGTTTCCAGCCTTGTGGATACGTTTTCAGACTCTCACTTATAACGCTCTTGCTCCAAATTACCTTTCTGATTAAACTAAGCCGGGAACTGGTGAGGGACCAGAGCAAAATTAAGCTAATGAAGTTGCCACCTTCAAAGATAACTGTTAACTGGTGGGAACACCAGTTAGCAATTGGAGTTCTCCAGTGTATACCAGCAAGGAAAGACGAGTTTAGAATAGGCTTGAAATAATATTAAGAGGCACGGAAAATGTTGTAGATATTACACGTCAACTAGTACAGGCCACATCTACTCGTATTATTATTATCTGATTGAAGGTATTATAACATACACAAACGATAAAAAATAATATTGCAGACAAAATAAATCATGCAATAAGTCGAAATGTCAACGAAATACTACCATAAGTGATGATATTAAAGATAGAAGAATACTACCATTAGATGATGAATTAAAGATATTAATAACTATGAAAACCATATTCAGTTGAAAAAACAATGCAAATTGTTACACAAAGGTTTATTTTTTTCTGTACAGATCATTCGCCTGCAAAAAACACAGCTTTGCCATTGTCATTACTTACCAACCATATTTTTGCTTCACAATCAAGGTTATTTTGAATACGGTTCACACTCAATTCCGAAAAATAAAGAGTTGTGGCTGTTGAACATTTAATTACTGGTTGCTAAGGACGAAAAACTGAGCACAAATCGAGAAAATACGAACAACGATCGACTTTTTTTCCAGCTAAAATTTGAACGGAGATCAGGCCATTTTCACGATTCACACCCTTTTTTTTATTTATCGTAAAGTCAAACCCTTAAGACCTCATGGGGAGCGAACGGTTGGTCCTACAGAGCTCCAAGTGGTCTCATTCGATTCTAAACATTCAATACTATTTTAAATAAAACTATTTTAAAAACTATACCTTCATATCGAAATTTTTTGAGCTAGGGCGTTTTAAAAATGTCAGCCTTTATTTTTCGACCCTTAGAAGTGACTGACATCAACCATAAGCTTCGGGGCATAACTAGACGCCAAATGGAGCCTATATACCAATCTTCTTCACTCTTCAGATCACTGATCAGCTGAGTTAGCTCCGAAGCCATTTTCAATCCTATTGAACGCAGGAAGCTGAAATTCGAGAGGGAAGGTCAAGGGAGAATACAGATGGTGGTAGGTGCTATTAATGGAGAACCAGTGATATATACAGAAGGGTGATCTATACAGAAAATAATAAACCTTTGAGCAATGATTTGCAGCGTTTTTCATCTGTGATCCCATTTTTAGTGTATGGGCCGAAGTTCTTACCTACTGATCAGATTGACATGGAATTCAAATTCAAATACCCACTGGCATATGTCATTTTTGTGGTAGGGTGTTGCAATTTATTGCACACCATATAGGGGTTGAGTATAATGCCTGAAATCTTCATCATAATCAGATCATCACTTCGTATAATTTTGCCCGGAACAAGTTTCAACTTTTTCTCGAGTGGTGAGGCAACATTCACAGTTCAAAGTCATAATTCAATACATTATTAATTATAATTTATCCTCACTAAAACTCTGACGGCCGTGAAAAACAATACAATTTTAAAGTTTTTTTCCCAGATATTCATGGGTACCACGTAGTTGAGGACAATATCCTTAACTACTTAAGAATATTACAAAGTGTACAAATGCCTCCAGTGTCTAGTTCAAAATCAAGGTGCTTATAGTTAGGGTAGGAATTTGAACCCCATTTGAGCTTTATAAGCTAACTGTTCGGGGTTTGAGAGATTTGCACGCCTAAGTAAACGTTTGGTGTTGAGAGAAGTTAATCCTAATTACTCAAGGGTTAACACAGGCGAGGAAAGTTTGTGCATTGCGTTATCACTCTCCTAAAGGTGTTATATAGGAATCTTAGAAACTACCGTGAGTACCTACTCCACTTGAAACTAAATTTCAAAAATTAAAGGAATCCTCAACCACGAAAACTTTGAGTAAGTGATATATCACTCCATAATAATGCCTATGTACGATTTTTGGGGGCTTCGTAGATTTTTGGGGCTATTGATTCGACGCTACTGGCCCCCTTTCCTATAAGTTTTAAGTGTTTCTCCATCCACAATCTCCAACAGAGGTATTCAACATTAACCACAACACGTTTTTCTCTTGCTGTATGGGTACGACACACTGATATAGAGGCCAAAATGGTGTCCTTGGTCAATTAAATGCGAGCATTTCTTCCACTTTCTTTCTCTTTGCAACGAATGTTAGCAATATCATAAGTTAGGATTTGGTGGTAGACGTGATTTTTTTTCGGTTTCCAACAATATTTTTCATCTTTTAAATCTTTGTTATTATAGGAAAATGAAAAAAAAAAACCTGTGTAAGTAGCGTAAGTTTTCGAGCTTGGGCATTATCAAAATGTTTCCCCCCATTTTTTGTCCCTTAGAGGTGACTGACAATAACCAAAACCTTTGGGGCACAACTAGGACCCAAACGGGACCAATATCACAAAAGATATCGTAAAAATTGGTCCACGAGAACTGGGAAAAGTGCCGTGTACGACGTACCTCCGGAAAAATTTGTATTCCATTTCTGGATTCTATAGACCTTGAAATGTAAGCCATCAAATTTTCAGAGTGGGGGAAAGGTTTATTATTAAAAATAATAAAAGGAAATATAATAAATAATTGTTCTTTGGAAACATTCTTCTTAAAAATCTGTCTCAACTGATCGAATTTCTTTCCTTGTCTGTTTTTGCAAATAACAAATTTTCAAAAATTTCAACTTATTTGCTAGATAAAGCAACATGATCATAAATCATATACATTTGTGTAGTTTGAAAAATTATCGTGTGTTATGATTGGATGATGAGTGTTATGATTTGTAACTGTGTTGAATGCACGGTACGTCCCAATTTAAACGATCATGTCAACGTTGAAGTTTAATATTCCGTCATTCCGTCATGTTTCCCCATATCTGTGACCCTATATCTACAATCAACAATAAACAAGTTATGTACGATCAACGATTCACGTTGCAGAGGAAATGATATTATTTAATAACATAATTTTCAAGTGTCTTCCGGAATTAATTAACATTCACTGTTTTATGATGGAGATTCAAGAGGACGATTCTGGTGGTACTGAAAGCAAAGGATAATGATCGTCCTGAAAAGAAAATGGTGAACTGCTTGTTGGCAGGAGACACCCGCCTTTCCCTCAGCCTTCTACACCGCTCACCGTCCTCCTTATGCCATACTGTCGGATACGAAGGAGATTGATAAATGACTAGTCGAGGGTAAAAACGGAAGCTCCTTCGGGTCGGCCGTTAGCCTCTACAGAAAGGCTTAAGAAGTGGATATAGATGTACATTTCTCATCTGCAGCCTCAATGCAGCGCAAGGATCCGGAGAACAAGAAACTTGGGTTTCTATAACCAAGTACTTGTCATCCTAGACAAAGATGAATTTCCCACAGAGATGTCTTGCTTTCTTAGCCTAAAGAATTCGTGGTATGTACTTTATATCATACAACCACATCCCAATGTCGACTTTGCGTTTAATGACATTGATTCTAAATAATATATTCGTTACAGATCAAATAATTTACTGACACCAAATGATTACAAGACAGTAAGAAGAGAAAAACTAGTAGGTATTGTATTTTCGAAAATCTGTTAATATGGTTGATTGATAATGAGTCTTGATTTAATAAATTCATGAGGAATACTGCTTTTATCATTACTACATGTTATATTAAGATATACAAGAGCATATTACTAACATATAGCAAAAGGTGGAGAATGCTGCAGAACAGCATGCTCTTGTGGGCCTCCTCTTCATCTGCCAGTTTACTTTGCTTCTGTGATAGGGAATATATCCCTGTGAGCTGTGCCAGTTCACAATGGTTGTAGGTTTATGCTGAAATTCGAATTCAGATATCCACAATTAGGGCCAAAAACCCTTGAGTCTTCCAATTAACTCGTTCTGAAGACACAGTGGAAAGAAGGAAGCTACGAGGGTATGGGTTCCTTATCTGGAAGCCAACAAAAATAACAGACAAATGGATGAGTCCACATGTCTGCACACAGGAATGCTTGAGACTCAACTTTTATTCTGCTGCGATTCCACCGAAAATGTTATTGGTTAATGTTAATTATTTTTTAAAATGTTAATGTTGATTTGTTAAGTTGAGCAGCCTGCCTGTTTTTGAAAACATTTCTAAAGGTACCTAGTCATGCTGTTTATATTTTGTTCCAATCTTTTGTAATTTTTCAGTTTTTGCATACAAGGGTGGTCACTAAAGATCACGTCTAGTGTGATATTTAACACAGAACAGTTAAAACACGACTCTAGTTGTGTTGCGATTACACCAGCATAATACTCTATGGATTGGTATATTGATATGGTTTGTGTACCTCCTAAACAAGACCCTAGCAAAATAGGGGGCAAATGGTCCTTTAGAGCTTTGGGTGGTCTCAACCGTCTCTAAATACTATTTGAAAATTGACAGGATCACTTCTGGTTGACGACTTCATAAGGCGTTAGTTTAGGATTGCAAACCTTTTAAGGGTCCGGGAAGACAACTTATGACCCCTTGAAGCAAATTTCAATATGTTCTCCTCTTGATTTGCCATGGATTACGTGGCCGGAAGCTATTGCTATCCCAGACCAAGAAGCTCTAAACGTTACTTCAGCAGTAATGAAGCAGTTAGCAATAGAGCTGACCTTTATACAGAACAAGGACCGAACTTTGAATCTATATTGGTCAAGAGGTTCGCATCTGTTGGGTTTACACCGAACTCTACTACGTGACGTCCTAATTCTGCAAGAATTGTGCAACGGCTGAACGGCAATTTGTCTAAACGCATTGCATTTTTTGTTCAAAAATATTTCATTGTTCCTGAAGGCTCCACACGCTGTCAATGAATTTTATCCAGCGCAGTTGACCAACGACGAAGACATGGAACTTCCTGAATCCATTGTAAGACCACTTCACAAACCTCTGAGGCCATCAACAGAACGAGCTCGAAAGGTCCAAAGTTTAGCATTACGAAGGTGAAGGTGAAAACGCGACTCTAAAAGAAAGTTTTGATAGACTTGCCAGAGCCAAACAGTTAGTGGAAGGTGATTTGATCTGGGTGTCCAACCCTTCATAAGAAAGGACTATGCAAGAAACTCCATCCTGCGTGGACTCTTCCAGGTGCAGTTGGGGAGAACAACTAGGCTTCTGGAAGTGAACAGGCTCATCAAGACGGATGTAGAGCAGACTGAGCACAGAATAAGTGGAGAAGAGGAGTTATGTAATTAATTATCATAATATAGAAGTTGGGATGTTATTGTTGGGTTGTTTTTTCCGTGATACTCGAAAACTTCATTCTTTGTTTGACCGATGAAGATAACAACCGAAGGTGTATCTCGATGTTAGGGCTGGAAATTAAATAAATATCTGTAGCCATGAAGCTCTCGAAATGCGTCAATTCACGATGGAGGGTCGATTCAGCTAAAAGAAGCCGTGTCTCTGATTTTGCCATTGTCAAGAACAAAATTCAACTGAGGCAGGAATATTTTCTCCACGGTGAGGACATAGGAGGCTCTTGCAGCAACTACTCCCATCAAACGCCAACTTTCCCTGTACTTGCCGCGGGTTGTAAAAACCAGACTTGTGGAAGAGTATGAGGAAGGGAAACTTTTTTCCAGTCGCTTACCTTTTATTACCACACCAGGCCAACGTGTTGTGAACTTGAAAGAGATTTTTCATTGTTTTTCTAGTCTAAAAGGTTGCATTTTAAGTCTTTGAGACATTTAATCTGGCGAGGGCTGAAAAGAACGACGCGTAAAATGAGATTTTTTGGAGCAAAACGTTTTAATATTGCTTAAATTTCAGTGAAGTGTACCCGAATAGAAAATGAAGAATGCCTTACATTCTTTTGTCTCCCAGTGTCCTCTCAAGACTAAAAAAAACTGACAAGTATTTCTTAAATAACAAGTACGAGTATCTTGCTCGCATTCTAATGAATCATGATTCAGATGAGTATAGTAAGTAAAGATAAGTCCGGCCTCGAAACCGACGTATTTTACCAACATAAGATTCTCAAATTGTGGAAAATGCATGTTTTTAAAAACTCACGGCGGTGTATGTGGATGTTTTCTAATACATGGAACAAGCATGAATAGAACGAAAAATAATAAAAGAATACCACTTCAATAGCAGAACCATCGAAATCAGATCATTACACCATCAGATACAGAATGGATTTTGCTCGTGTTCCAGGTCAATTCTAAGTTCAGGGTGAAATATTAGCATCGAGAAGGTCCCCTGAGAATTTAATCGCCATAAAACCACTGGCCGCTAGTGGGTGTGAAACGTGACCTTACCAAACACCAAATTTCAAGATCCATTGGCTCTATTTCACTGTGTTATTTCATTGCGATAACATCAATAGTGGAAAAAAACCAACATAATCGGACAAGTTGGTTCTCATCAAGTTGAAGTTCGCCAGTTCACTGAACCATCACCATGTACTTCAGATGACGTTTTATCTGAGAGAATCCTGACTACTTTTACTAAGCGAGCTTTTTGTCACTTCTGTCATGTGTATGTGACTATTATAAGATACTCACTTAGATGTTGAAATAGTAGGGGTTATCCGCGTACAAATATCTTATCAAATGATAACACGTGTGGACGAGGATTCGGTTGAAACTTTGTGAAAACCTGTCCTTTCACCCTAATTACACCCCATTCGTCAGAAAAACTCGACAGGATAACCGATGGGTCTGTGATTGTTGGAAAGGAGATTTAAAAGATCAACCCTTATACAAATTGCTATTCACATAGAGAACTCGTTAGTGCTTATCTGGAAATACGAGTATACCGCTCATACTTTGTAACTTCAAGCAAACGAGTCTTCGTGTTTGAAAAGCTCGAATCGATGCGAGCCTAATTACCTACATCGAGTTTATCACTCAAGTGATAACGCCCGCAGTTACCACCAGTCGATCATCAGGGTATCCGACCTTCCATGGGTACGCATAATGAAATCCTTGAAACATAATGGTTCAGATGTAACTTGTCAGTAGTCAGTGAATTCGACAATTTGTTGATGATAATCAGAAATGAATATAAAATGGTTTTGCACGACTCCAGAATTTAAGGTGGTTGGCTGTTTATTCAGCGCTTTTACTAAATGGTAAACACGCAGGCAAAATTTTTGTAATAAAACCTTATTTATTACAAATAAATAATGTTATCATAAATAATTAAAACTAAACACTAAGAATATGATAATATTATTAATTTAAAATATAAATTACCTCGCAAAAACTGATACACTATTGTATTATATTCATTTAATAAAATTAAATTCATATGCATCAATAAAACATTTATTTTTCAAATACACAAAAAAATGGTATCGGAAAATTGAATTATATTTATAATTTATCACGTAAATAATAAATACGTAATTCTAAATAAATAAATATAATTTATATTGACATTAAAACATGCACCACCTAGGTAGGAGAGGAAACCATACAATTTTCCAATCAGCTTTTTGTGCACGACTGCCTCCGGGAATATACTATGCGGACGTCTAATGGTGTCACAACAATATACGTGACATTCTAGTCTGAAACTCTGAAGTGTCACTAACTCACCTCACAGCCTCCTTAAATGATCAACTAAAGGTTTTGAGCTAGCTAACTACCAGTAACAAACAATAACTGAAGGTACATCACAGAGAGCATAGCTTACATAGTCACAAGTGAAAGGGAGCTGGAATCCCATTGGTTGAGAAAGTGAAAGGGAGCTTGAATCCCATTGGTTGAGAAAGTGAAAGTCATACCCAATCAGATTGAAGCAGATAAGTTAAAGGGGAAACCTTTAACTTTCTTTCTTTTCTTTTTTTTCTTTCCTTTAACCTTCAGTTATTGTTTGTTACTGATGATGACCTAACTGTTGAAATCGATTTAACTTGAACTCATTATTTTCGTCGAAATAGACAACGTTCTACTCAACTCCGTTTTCACTGCTGGTGAAATTAAACTTCCAAGACCCCATTTTTGCTCCTTTTTCATATTATAAAGACGCTGGCAAAAATCAATTTTCCATAAATATTCAACATTTAAATTTCCGTTTCTAAGAGTAAAACATACAAGTACAAGTTCGATTTAGTTCCCTTTGCACATTTTAACTAAAATAACATTTAACATATAGTTTCATTTTGAGTCTCACCACCACGAATTCACCATTTGTGAATCCCGAGATGATGAAAATGCACACAGAAAATGGGTGGTAGGTTTCAAGGAAAAAACGATTCTTGATAGCCTTTATAAAAAATTTGATCCTTCAATATGCTGGTTACCAAACTTAGCCTTTCTTTTGATATTATGCAAATTTTGACACTATTCTTGATTTCATTTTCTTAGCTAGGGTGGGTTATCGTTTGAAAGGACACACAATTAAATAACTTCAAAAATCAAAAAAGAAAGTTTCAAACTGTAGGATAGGTATACTTAGAGAGTAGTACAACGAACTCAAGTGAAGGAGTTCTACAAAAGGTCATTGCTGTGGCGTTCAATTTTCTTCAACAAGTCGCCAAAATGTTTTTCAAAACATGGTATTTTATACTTCAATTCATATTTGTTTGTATCACCACGAAGACGCTGGGCCTGGGGAAATGACGTAAATCATCAAAAGATGTAAGGAAATAAAATTTTAAAACTGAATAGAGAAAGAAAACACAGCTCATGTAGACTTTGAAGATAGCCTCATGTAATTACCTGCGTTTATCATCAAAAGATGTAAGGAAATAAAATTTTAAAACTGGATAAAGAAAGAAAACACAGCTCATGTAGACTTTGAAGATAGCCTCATGTACTTAAGTACCTGCGTTTATCTTATCACAATTGAAACTCTCAAAGCTGTTGTTGTCTACAGGCGCGACAACTAAAAGCAAGACTTGACCCAGTCAATCCTCAGAGGGAATCTCCAAAGAGGGGTGCAAATTGAATTGCCACGGTTGATTGCCGGCGTGATATTGCAATTAATGTAATGGTCAGAGCAGAGGGTATGAGAGGATCCACTTCATCGCTCGAGAGCCAATATTGCTCATTAATCGAGGGTTGAAGGAAGGGCGGACGGATGGCAGAGTCGGTTTCCAAGTTGAGGAAGGCGAGGAGATTGGCTCTATCAAAACCTCATCAATTTCTTCTTTTTCTTCTGACTTCTGCTGCTCACACGAGTATTTTCAAGTAAGTGACTAGGAGCCTATTCTCTGAATTATTGAACTGATATTGACACCCCTTCGAAAAGTGGGAATGCTTATTCATTGTAAATGAAATCATGCCACCATCTCAAATGAACAATTGAAATTTCTAATTTATCTGTTAGCTGTACCATTTATTATGAGACAAATAAATTTCATCCTTGCTACGAGAGAATAACAAAAATTGAGTTAATGGAAAAACTGTACTTTTATATCAAAAGTTTTCAAGGAAGAGCGTTTTGGAAATTGTAACTCTACTTCACCTTTTAGAAGTGACAGAGAATAACTTTCAACAAACATTTTATCAAAATCGATCAATGGAACTGGGGTCGGACAGAAATTTTTAAGCGAATTTTGGATTCTACGTACCTTGGAAAGTAAAACATGAAATTTTGAGGAGGAGGGGGGGGGGATGAATTCTTTTTCTTGCTCAATTCCGAAGGTTCATTATTGAAAATAATGAAATAATAATATAATGTTTTTGGCGACCCTGAATCTCATTTAAAAGTACATTATTTGTAGCAAATAGGTAGAAATGAGAAAAACGCTGCAAATCATTGCCCAAAGGTGTATAATTCTCTGCATAGATCACCATTCTGTATAAATCACTGGTTCTTCATCAATAGCACCTACCACCATCTGCATTCTCCCTTGACCTTCCCTCTCAAATTTCAGCTTCCTGCGTTCAATAGGATTGAAAATGGCTTCGGAGCTCACTCAGCTGAACAGTGATCTGAAGAGTGAAGAAGATCTTCTCGCATGCTGGAGACGCCTGGAAGAGCACTTCCATTCAATAGGATTAAAAATGGCTTCGGAACTCACTCAGCTGATCAGTGATCTGAAGAGTGAAGAAGATCATCTCGAATGCTGGAGACGTCTGGAAGAGCACTGATCAGCTGAGTGAGCTCCGAAGCCATTTTAAATCCTATTGAACGCAGGAAGCTGAAATTTGAAAGGGAAGGTCAAGGGAGAATGCAGATGGTGGTAGGTGCTATTGATGGAGAACCAGTGATGTATACAGAAGGGTGATCTACACAAAAAATAATAAACCTTTGGGCAATGGTTTGCAATGTTTTTTTACAACATTTTTTTTTTTACCTACCCATTTCTACCAACTATTGGTAGGTACTACCTATCAAACCATACTGCCTTCACACCTTCAAAATCAAGTTTATTAGAAAGAACTAAACGCTTCACACTCAATTCGAAAAATAGAATGCTACATATGGGAATTTGATTACTGGTTACGCAGAAAGCAAAACAATATACAAATCGAAGAAATGAACAGCGATCGCATTTAAGTCAGATAAAATTTGAACGGAGATTAGACCTCTTTCGTGATTCACACTGATGATTCTGTTTTATCCAAGGATACCCCTAAGTACTCGTAGGGACCGAACGGCTTGTTCTACAGAGCTCCGGGTGGTCTCAAACATTTTTAAAAATTCAATACTATTTAAAATTGGTGAAAAACCGATACCTTCATCTCGAGAGTTTTCGAGCTAGGGCAATCTTGAAAATTTCAACCCTTAATTTTCACTCCTTAGAAGTGACTGACATCAACCAAAAGCTTCGCGGCACAACTAAACCACAAATGGAGCCCATATACCAAATTTGAACCAAATCGGTCCAGTGTTACTAAGAAAAGTGCCGCGTACGACGTACGGCGGACGGACGGACAATTTTGTATTCGATTTTCGGATTCTACGTACCATGAAACGTAGACCATCAAATTTTGAGGGGGGTTAAAATTTATTATTGAAAACAATGAACCAAAATTCAACGTTTAAGGATGGGGAGAGATAAAAGTGAACTACGAGTATTTCTAAACGATACATATGCTTATGAAACTCCATGGTATGGATTAGACACTCCTACTTATCAGTAAATTTGCCTAAACAATCCTTGAAAATTAATTGCAGGTCAATTTTTACTTACTTACCTACTCTACATCACAAAAATAAAAAAAGAAGGTTATCTTAGTTTCTGTGATGTAAAAGTAATTTCATAGTTTATTATTTCAATCATTTAACCCGGTTAAATAATGATAATAGACCACGTTTTAGACATAAAAATTACCGAACGCCAAAAAAATTCCTGTTTCATGTTCAAACTAAATATAAAAATCATCTGCTGCAGAGTATTGCACAATGGTTTTTCGTTTTTTCTTTCATAAATATGACCGGTTTGATTTGAAAACATTCACACTCGTTTTCATCATTAGTCCCTAAGGTCGAACTGGAACATGGACCTCCGTACAATGGCCCGAATAGATTAATAGGTAGGTCTGGACGTATTATGAACCTTTGTTAGGTGGGGGGGGGGGTGACGGGGTTCCTCTCGAGCTAGCGGAGGGATACTTTTCTTTTTAACATGTGGATCTGATATATTTCTCAATAATTGCTCATTTAACAATAACTTATCGACTGGGTTATTTCATTCGTTTAAAAAAAATTGAACTCCATCCTAAACTGATGAAGAAAATAGATGAGGTAATTATTTATTATCATTAATCGATTGGTTGGTCTCACAGAGCTCTAGGCAGAGTGAAAAAATTCTTTAAAATTTTGGTGGTTTTGAATTAATGAAAAAACTACTTATACCTGTATCCCAAATGTTTTCGAACAACAACAAATGTTTTTGAAAAAGTCTTCCCTCACTTTTACCTCTTAGAATTAGAATTAGAATTAGAAATTGAATGGCAATAATCAGTTAATAAACAAGTTCTATTTTTTATAAAAGTTGGAAATGAATCCATTCCTTTTTAGAGTGCCAATAAGTGTAATACCTGTTCACTAGAGTATACATCGATTATGTAGACATCGATTATTTACTCAACTCACCTATCAGGACGAGTATTGGATCATTTTACGTAAACTTTTTTGGCCTCTGTCGGATTTATTTAGATTTGTGTGAACAAATAAACTGGGTTTCCAATCTGCTGTGGAAAAATGTAAAATGATCGAATGGAGAAACTCCTATAGGTACAACGAAAATTTTATGAAAAAGAAAAATTAGCTGAAAAACTTTAAAACTGCTATGTGATTCACATAGGTTGAACCTTCAGAAGGTTGAAGGGGACCGTGAATTAAGTCCGAGTGTCAGAGGTGGAGATAAAGTAAACGATGAAAGTTTGCGTTATTAATTAAGTTTGCAATTAAGGAACCCTCAGAGCAAAGCGTTTAGACCATTGCCCTTTTATAAAGTAAGCTCCGCTTTTGAAGATTTGAAAAAAATAAACACTTCCGTATTGCCCTTGGGTTATGACAAAAATGTTGTTTCTAAGATCATGTTGTTATTAGGTAACACAGAGTTAGGAAACGAGAAATTAGATATACGATTCCAGTTTAACATAAGTAACTGTGAAAGTATGTGTACAAGAAACACCTACTTCGGGAGGCGTTTCAGAATGTTTTAGATGGACTTCAATTATGATCGTGAGAATAAATAAATTGTTATGATAATATCATTTTTTACCTACAATTTTTTTTTTTTTTTTACAGCGATTTTTTTTTTTACCTACAAACTTCTTTAAGATAGGTAGCTGACGTTTATATTATAAACGTCAGCTACCTATCTTAAAGAAGTTTGTAGGTAAAAAAAAAATCGCTGCAAATCATAGCCCAAAGGTTTATTATTTTCTATATAGATCACCCTTCTGTATAGATCCCTCCCTACTAACCATAGGTACCTACTACCTACTAGGGCAATTTTGAAAATTTCAACTCCAACCACCAACCAAATGGAAATAAAGGGTTGAAATTTTCAAATATGCCCTAGTAGTTAGTAGGTACCTATGGTTGGTAGGGAGGGATCTGTATAGAAGGGTGATCTATACAGAAAATAACAAACCTTTGGGCAATGATTTGCAGCGATTTTTTTTCTACCTACTAACTTTTTATACACATTTTTTCACCTACCACCTTCACGATCAAGTTTATTACGAAGAACTAAAACGAAAAACGATACCTTTATTTCGAGAGTTTTCGAGCTAGGGCACTCTTGAAAATTTCAACCCTTAATTTTCACTCCTTAGATGTGACTGACATCAACCAAAAGCTTCGCTACACAACTAGACCCCAAAGGGAGCCCATAAACCAAATTTGAACCAAATCGGTTTAGTGTTGCTAAGAAAAGAGCCGCGTACGGCGGACGGACGGAAAATTTTTCATCAAATTTTGAGGGGTGGGGGTTAAAATTTATTTTTCTCGCTCGATTCCATAGGCTTATTATTGAAAATAATAAACCAAAAGCTAACGAAATCTGGGACGACAACATGGATACCGATGATACGGAACTAAGGATCGTGTAACCTGGTGTAACCATGAGATATTTTGTTATGACATGGTGATTATATAAGATTCTGATTTAGTGGGAGGAAAGTTGCAACATCATTAATTCCAAATCGTTGAATGATCGCACCAAAATCTTTGGTTTGCGAAACTTGATGTATATGATGTAGCAAAATTATGTGGAACGCGTGAGCTAAAACACATTCTGTGCTTCAATAATTTCGTCCGAAGTATGTAAATACTGGTAGAGGTTACCGGGTGTCCAAAGGCTTATTATTGAAAATAATAAACCAAAATGGTTTAAATGTTAGAAACTTAGGTTAAACTATAAAACCTGGGCCGAACTTCTCAACTCCTAGAAGTTTTTCCCCAGATGTAAGTAAACTATTATAATCCAGGTGCTACAAGTCCGGAGATGAAAAATACCAGAGAACCCCAATGTGGGTGTTTCAACTGGCCGAGCAAAGAGGTTTTTCTTCGTCAGTCTTATACTTGTTTGTCTAACTCTCAAAGAAGTACAGAAGTTCGGTCAACTTCAAGTTTTTCCAGGCCGTTTTGTTTGGCTTCCCGGTTTTCTTAATGAAATAAATTCATTTTTTTATGAAACAACGAAGTGTACAAAAGAAATAAAATAACCTCGTAAAATTAAATTTCAAAATACTCTAAAAACACTTTGACTTTTGTTTGTACATAAAAAGAAATCTTGTTCTCTTTCACCCGCCGGATTAAAGATCCTATTAGGTGTTTTCCTATCGGTTCGTGTGATATCATAAATTCCTTGATGTTAAGAAAAACACACCAGTCTTTACTAAGAATTTTTTGGCATATTGTACCTATAGTCAACTAGCTAGGATGAATCTCATCCAATTTTTAAGGACCAAATTCTGTACAAAGTCGGCCGGTAGAAGTTGGTGCCTGGCTTCTAAATAAATGTTTGTAAATATTATAGCCGAACGTGTTTCCAACGCGAACGTGTTTTTTTTTTTTTTTTTTTTTTTTGGAAAAACGGATTTAACACAATTCACAGCTCCGATTTTGCTCAAATTCAGAAGTTAGCACTGGCTTCGATAATAATAATAATCCCCAGTTTTTTCAATTTAAAAATTCTTATACGTAGATGTTTTACAATCTTTTTCTGGGAAATTCAATCAAGTTCGGGATTATGTTTTATTATACAAAAATAATATTTCAAGAAGGGTAATAAGCTTTCAAGAATTTAACTTGTTGGGTGTTGGACTCCAGGACTTAATTAGCGATGCAGGAGTGACGAACCCAGTACTCACCCCCTTTTAATTAAGATAAGGACTTGGGTTATAGCGAGGTTATGGAAAGGGTCGAAGCTTGGGGCTAAATGTGAAGGTAAAGTTTGATAAACATGACAGTAAGGGGACTCTGAAATTGTGGGGAAATTCCACGGCTCATTGGTCGGAAAGATAAGCTGCTGATGAATCAAGTCAATTTAGAAACTTCTCTTCCTTTACTAGGTACATCTGAAGAATTTTGAATCAAAATAATAATTGCACATTTAATTGTGTTTTTATATTGCTTCTTAGCAGATCTGTCTAAAAACTCGGTGGTGAGTATTATGAAGGTAAATGTATGTTTATAGTTGGATGTTCTAGCATGATATTCTGGTAGTTACATATTATTGGAAGTAAACCAAATGTAGTTTTTTTTTAAATTCGTTCATCCAGTGGATATATACAACTCCCGATGCCGATGCTTGAAATTTGATATTCGAGCTTACTAAATGATGGTAACAACTCCCACCGTATGTATTGTTAAACCTACATTTTGGTTTATTATTTATTACCATTATTTAATAATGATTAACAGAAACTTTCCATTATTCTTCCGACTGGCGCTATTAGACCGTTACGTCACGGCGAAAATGCTGCGTCACGTTTTGTCGTTATCGATACCTATCGTCACGTCTCGACTCAAGAAAGCGTTACCATGACGATTTTAACAAATGTCATGATAACGTTTGTCGCAAAATAAACATTTAGAAAATTTTTTGGTGGAAAACATGGAGTGAAATTGATGATTGTTAAATGAACCGTACCTACTTATGTCCGCAGTTTTTTTCAATTGTAAACCTCTGGAGTCAGGCAAAAAAAATAAAAAAATCCCACCCCCCAAAATTTGACGGTTTACGTTTAAAGGTATCGAGAATCCGAAAATCGGATAGAAATGTTTCCATCCGCCGTTTCCAGAGCTTTTTGTTATCGTTAGTCTTTTATAAAGGATTGAAAATTCGCAAATCGCCTTAGCTCAAAAATAGTCGATATAGAGATTATGTTTTTTCATAAATTCAAAATAGTTTTAAATGTTTAGGACCGAATGGGAGCATCTTGAACATTGTTGGACCAATCGTTTGCTCCCTACAAAATGCTTTGCTTGAGTGAGATGTCTCTGACGATTCACTTTGAGACTGATTGAGGATTGGTAGAAAATCGTAATTCTAGTTGAGATTGGAGAATCCAAGCAGGTGGGCTCTCAGCTTGTGCTTATAAATCCTTTCCCCCCTCTCGATAGGTTGTTGAATGTCCAGCGTCAGCCTGTTGTTGGTATGCCAGGGTGGCCGACCTGTAGAGTTTGTGGCGGGGTGCATACTCGTAAAGCACATGTTACATACCTACATAGGAAAAATACGATGATGTGCTTAGTTATATAGGGAAATTTCACAAATTAATTGATATCAGGCTGTGACTTCGAAAAGTTTATTCCATTCAAAGATTCACAGACAGACAGGCACTGAACCAAAGTTGTTCAGAAATGTCGAAAACGTGAGATTCTAGAGGGCAAACATTTGTTTGACCCACTGTAAGCTTACTATTATCCCAAATCTTCCAAAGCAATCACAATTTTTTCATATGTTAATATTTTTCAGAAAGAGATTTCGATTATTATTATTTGAATATCAATGGTCCAAATTGTTGACGAAAAACACATCCTCCCGCCAACTTCGACAAACCTAGGTACAATGACTACTGTTCACTCAACCTGTCAATATCTAACATGAAACTACCTACTTAAGACCCACCTTAACTGTGCCTAGTATGTATGAGTTCATTCGCGTGAATCAATAACTTGGAGAGCATGACGGTGATATCTGTGTTTCAGTTCACTTGAAGAGGAAACGATGGAGGAGAAAACGTGTTTGATCGTATTGGCAGTTGCATGCTGAGATCTTCTGAAGTAGGCTTTACTGGCAATTGTTGGCTCCGAAGACTCGAAGAGTTTGGAGTCAACACGCCTCTTGTCCTCAAGTCTCTCTCATCCTACCAGTATTGGTCGTCTAACGAGCACGTACTCCTTCACCTGATCGAACTTTCTTTTCAGAAACTCATCCTTCCAAGAACCAAGGTGGAATTGTCTCCACAACACAGACTCTTCAAATATCTAGCTTACTTTGTAGAATGTTGAATACTGAACGTAATGTACATATTTCTGCAAACTGAAAATAATTATGGTCTCAGCATTGTTGATGGGACGGTTGATCAAAACATAATAAATATTTATTTTCGGTGAAAAAAAATGAAATATGATTTTGGAGAACCCATTTTGGTTTATTATTTTCAATAATGAACCATTGGGATTGACCCATCGAATAATTTGACCCGTAGAAAAACCCCCTCAAAATTTGATGTTTTACGTGTCAAGGTACGTAGAATCCGAAAATCGAATAACGAATTTTCCGTCCGTCCGCCGTACGCCGTACGCGGCACTTTTCTTACTAACCATGGACCGATTTGGTTCAAATTTGGTATATGGGCTCCATTTGGGGTCTAGTTGTGCCGCGAAGCTTTTGGTTGATGTGAGTCACTTCTAAGGCGTGAACATTAAGGGTTGAAATTTTCAAGAGTGCTCTAGCTCGAAAACTCTCAAAATAAAGGTATTGTTTTTTCACTAATTTAAAATAGTATTGAATTTGAAAAATTTTTCGAGACCACCCGGAGCTCTGCTGGAAAAACCGTTCGCTCCCTACGAGTACTTAAGGGTTGGACGAAAAATATGAAACACGAGTGTGAATCACTAAAGAGGTCTAATCTCAGTTCAAATTTTATCTGACCAAAATGCGAGTTTTATTCAGTTTTGCTTCCTTGGTAACCAGTTTTTCTTTGAGTTGTTCCTACTCAAATTTGCGTCCTTAGCATTCAGTAAACAAATGAGGAATTTCACCATGTCGGAATTTCCTATTGTTGATCCCAAAATCGGATTCAGCACCTCTAAAAACCCCCTAAGGCAAACTTTCAGCCCAAACTTCCTAATTTACGAATAAACAAAACAGTGTAGAAAATACGAATGTTTAAAAAAACCGGGAAAATGAAGTCATGCTGGAATAGTTCATTTATGGCCGCTTGAAGCGCTGAGATCGAGAAATCCATAGTCCCCAGATGCAAAATTTCATGAAACAGTAAAGTTCGAAATCGGAAAACTGAAGGAAAAAAAAAATAGAAAAAGTGAGATGGGGAAAATTAGGTTTCCTCTGTTTTTGTTTGATAACTTTTCTCTTAGAAAACACGATTTCGTCGTTCCAGCGAGCAACACTGGGAGGAGACGGCGATCCGAACAGCCCAATCAGCGAGCGTTCCCGCTTCACGTCCGTTTTCCCGGTTAGTTTTGAAATTAAAAATTTTGACTGTCTCCCAAAAATAACAGGAGACTTATTTTCCGAAATCAGCCCGATTTTCATCTATCCCACACCATTAACTATTCAGGAAAAATGCAAACAGAAATCGGTGAAATTCCTCATTTCCTCATAAAGGCCATTCACAACTCCCTATAGCGTTTATTTCTTCAAAATGAACTCGATTGTGAAGTAGATATGTGGTAGGTAGGTAGTATCAATGGTAGGTACTACAATGGCAAAGCCGTTTTCTTTGAATACAAGTGGTCTAAGTATATATACAAAAAAAAATAAATAAACATTTGTGTGATAATTTGCAGCGTTTTTTACCTGCTTCACGAATATAAAGTGCACACTATCTTGGATAGTGAGGATGTAAAATTGATTCTCGAGGAATTCAATTAAAACTCCGACGTTATATCGGTCCGCCTGGTATCCTTCAAGTTTGGCTGAGATTCATCACCCCAGCTGGACTTATCGTAATGATTTGTTGCTTCAACTTAGCAAAGTATGACAGCGCCGCGTCGCTGTTTCCACTTAGGGAGCGGACCGCATAAAGATAGAGAAAGTACCGAAGGAGGAATGCATAAATCAACCAGTAAGGAGTCCCGTGACCTGGAAGCCACCCGCGTCCAAAGTTTTCCCTCCACTCAAACCCCTCGACTAAGCAGATGCAAAAACAAAAACAACATGATTATCTTAAATCTACCGAGTAAGTCGGGTATTACCTACTTGAGGATGCTTTTACTACCTCGGCCCCGTGAAACGGATTTGGCAGGGGGAAAAATGCCCATTGGTAAGTAGATACAAAGTACCTACGTTTAGCATTTTATCGTAGGAAGGTCTTGCGATTGAATCGAAGTCTAAATTATAAATTACTACCAACAGTTCTGAGTTTTACACAAACCGTGATGCAATGTTAATAATACGACACTTTAGTGTGAAATTGGATACATTTTGAAAACTGCCTTTCTTGGGGAAACTACAAAGAGCATACTTGCATACCAGTCTGTAAACTATTGTGACATTTCATGTCTCTACTTAAGACATATTTATAAGACCTAAAATGTCAACAACAAAGTCTAATACTTAAAATCCCAACTTTACATGTATGTCACCGATCATATGAAAATTCCGGGTGCGATTCCAGGCCGTGTCATCAAAATTGTTAACATGGAACATGTTTTTGTCCCAAAAAACGTTACGCGGAAGGGGGACACGCGCCTTTTCCAACACTCCTAGTTTCTTAATGCATTTTATATTATGTTGCTAGGGATAATATAACTTTTGTAATATACCTACCTACGATTAAAAGTTCTGCACTAAATTCGGCTAAAACATGTGCCATGTTTTCATAATTTATGCCGTAGGCTTTAAGTAGACATCATCTGGGGATCTAGGGGGGCTTTTCCCCCTGGCGAGGCGCGGAGCGCCGAGTTTTCTAATTTGATAAATTAGCGTTTATATGTATATTTTTTTTTGTTAAAATTTCATGTCACGGTATTACGGTTTCCTTTTCACATATATACGATTAGTTTTGCCTGCTTTTCAGATAGTTATATGTAAACTCGTAATTTATTATATTATTACGTTTTTTTATATCACTGCCTGGAATCCGGGTTTCCCAAACTAATGATTCTTGGGGTCTAGTTACCAAATTTGTTTGTCGGTCTCGCCCAACCTTTTCGATTCTATGTGCCAAAGTAAAGACATAAAATTTCAAAATGTTTGCGATACAATAGCAAGTAAACCTCAGTTGAGATGAAATATTATTTCATCTCCTCTCAACCGAGGTCGACCTCAACTGAGATTCACTTGCCATTGGATCACAAACATTTATTGACATTTCATGTCTTTACTTTGGCACATAGAATCGAAAAGGTTGCGCGAGACCCACAAATAATACAAAGAACTAAACAGACATATTTTTATGACTTAATTCATACGAATAATCTTGATACACGTTGACTCAAACCATGTTTCCATTATCATGGAGTAAAGTCATTCGAGAATTGGAATAAATTGTATCAATTTAGAGGTAAAAAGTTCATGTTTACAGCTAGAAGGTAGAATTAAAATTTTATGTGTATTTTGCTTCCGAGTCACGAAGGTAGTGGGAGGAATGTTTTTGTATTGTGCTTCTTGACATCGAAGAGAGGTGAGCTTTCTATTTTTGCAAAAGGTTGAAGAAAATGCTTCCACCATACCTAGTGAAAATTTCCTCTTGCATCTTGTGTATCGGTGCATTTTGAACAACTTCGGTTCAAAGTATAACAACTCGAAATCATTGTCCTATTTTGATTTAATTTTCAGGATTGATTTGGTTCGTATTGAAAATAAAACATCAATACCGGGAATACAGCAGTGTGTCGAAATGATCAAACCATGTATCCATTATTCGGAGGGTTGGATGAGTCAAAATTTGACCGTATTTAATACGGTATTTTTTGTTGCTTAAAATTTAATTTTCATGTCACTTTCTAGTGCATCCTTACCCTAGTACCGACTCGATTGTTGATGGAAAACCCCGTGTCCTTTGCATACCGCTGATCGTTACAGAAAAATAATAAGCCGTTTTGTAATTATTTGTAGCGTTTTCAGCATATATTAAACCCACTATTTACGCCCTTTTAATGCAACCGTAAATGATTTGGGAAGAACCTGAGTCAAACAGGTAAAAACCTCTTGAATCGGATTGGAAGTGATGCCTGAAAACAGAACGAACAGTACGAATATTTCCGTTAAAACGACACTTTTTGTTTCTTTCACAGAACACCTATGCACTTAAGAGAGTTTCTGCTTTACGAGAAATTCACGGTAGAAATTTGCTATGAAATGAACTTTGGAAGCAGGAATGTTGAAAAAATTAGTTGAACAGTGACTGTTGAAGTACATCAGTCTACACGACCTATTACATCAATTACTATCAGCTTATTATTAATAGTTCATTCATGAATTTTAATAAACAGAGTAATCACTTTCCCGTCACTTTTGGGCTGTTGCAAATCCGTTCGCTGGAGGAGAAAAAAAATGTTTGAAAAAAGATGAAGCTTCTACCCAAATTATTTTGTCAATAAAGGATCTGGTAATTATAATGGTAGTCGTGGGTGGGCTGCGGGATCATAATAAATTACCTCGAGCGAGAGGAACCGTTTCAAAGATTAAAGTGATCAATCATCGATCTTCAATGAAAATAAACAATCATGAGTAAATGCTCATCAGATGAAACGATTTGGTGGTGGGCCCTACAAAAATCCAAATTATATTTAAAAAATGCAAACCGGTGCCGAAACGTCAATAGTAAAAAAAAAAAAAAACTGGAAAAAGCTTTGTTCAGAAGTTTTTGACTATTTCAAATGTCAAATTTATCAGAGTAGAGGGAAAAACGCTGCAAGTTATTACACATTGGTTTATAATTTTTCTACATTGATCACTCGTCTGCAAAGCCACCAACCATCCAACATGAAGAAAAACATCGATCGCATTTCGGTCAGCTAAAATTTGAAATTTGGCCTCTTTTGCGATTCACACGCGTGTTTCTGATTTATCATACGTCAAACCCTTAAATTCTCGTAGGGAGCGAACGTTTTGTCCTACAGAGCTCCGCGTGGTCTCAAAACTTTTAAAAAATTCTATGGAATCTCAAATTGAAGGAATACCTTTATGTCTTAATTTTTTGAGTTAAGGCGTTTTCAAAATTTCATTTTTCATTTTTGAACCTTTAGAAGTGACCTACATCCCCCAAAATCTTTGGGGCACAACTAGACCCCAAATGGAGCCTACATACCAAATTTCATTAAAATCGGTCAATGCCAAGTGGCAAAGGTGCCGCGTACGGCGTACAGACGGCCAAATTTTTAATCGATTTTTGGATTCTACGTACCTTGAAACCTAAACCATAAAATTTTGAGGGGGTGTTAAACATGTTTTTCCTTGGTCGATTCCAAAGGTTCATTATTGAAAATAATGAACCAGAAATGGAATCATGATGTTTTATTGGGAATTTCCGGTTATTTTCAGATTACAACGGAATATTTTAGACGTTCATAATAAGAACATACTGGGTTTTCCGCTAAAAAGTACCAATAAAAGGAAACCAATCGAGGAAAGAAAAGGAAATTTCAATTAACGTAGAATCTGAAAATCGAATAAAAAACATCCTGAACCCTGGATCGATTTTGATGAAGTTTGGTGGGCTCTTTTTGGGATCGAGTTGTTAGAGTTACTTAATGGGAGTCAAAAATTGAAAAAATGGGGGGGGGGGGGGGGGGGGGGAAATAATGATCGTTTTCTCCAAATCGGCTTAGGTCGAAAACCCGAAATATAAAGGTATTGGTTTCCTCCAAATTTTAGAACCTTACGAGACCACCCAGAGCTATGTAGAATCAACTGTTTTCTCCCTATGAGGACTGAAAGGTTGAACCTGAAATAAATAAGAAACACTGGTGTTAATCTCAAGAAACTGTATTCACTAACGGAAGTAGCACTAAAAAGGTTCGTTCAAATTTCAGCTTATGACATTTTTTGAATTGTCGATTGGACCGTATTCGTATTCGTATTCGTTCCTTTGAATATCTCCTTATGTCACGTAGACGAGATTCCTCAGCAACCAAGAACCAAATTTCGTAATGAAGGCACCCCACGGATAGGTATAAATGTTATTGCTCGGCAGTGTAAATGAAAAACCGAGTTTTGTGCAGACGGAAGATCTATGCAGTAAAGAATAAATCATTGTGTAATAATGAGGAACTTTTTTATTTATGCCAATCGCATCGAATTGTATTTATCTAAATTTAAACGTGATCTACCTTGAACCCTCACAGATGGGGTATAATAGATCTATTAAAACAGGAGGCAGTATGTACAAATATCCGATGGAGACGGCCTGGGGCTATTAAGCTTGTAGACTACAATACGAGATGCTGACAGTATAGTACGCTCACAACAAATTAATCATTGAATAGGGGTGCAGCTGTTCAAGGTTGAAAGTGGCACCCGCATTCAGATGTAACTCGCTTGATGCTGTTATAGAAACGAGACTCTACGTTTGCATCTCATCGGCGACGTGTAGGTACTAATTTACTTAGCGGACCCAGCAGGAAACATCTCTGCAAATGCGTCTACCGAGAAACTCGAGTCTTTCCAAGCAAATCAGAGGAAGCTTTGACTCTTCAACTGTACCTCCTCTATATCTCCTCATTCACGTCGAGTGCCTTCAAGCCTCACCTACAGCCATCTGCCAATTAGGGGAGCATTCTTGTCATCGTCTCTACGCCTTATCTACAACCTCACATCTACTCGTACTCTTCAAGCCCGACTATAAAAGTTCATTCCCGGTTATTATCCGCACAACATGGGCGCCACTCTTGATAGACATTATACTCTCGGAAAACTGTTTCCGTTGGTATCTAGTCTGTAAGTAATACAGGATTTATTTTGTGTGCGGATTGGTGAGGTAAGTGCATCCCCAAAAATGCCAGCGCCAATTTGTTCTCAATGATATTTGTTAATCAGTACATTCCGTTAGAGTCAGCTGCTCACACAAGAACCAGTAGTATATACATTTTAAAAAACTTCGAGTTCCCCAAAAGTATCAATAAACCTACCTTTGAAGTAAGTAAGGTTTAAATTCGCAGGAACTGCATGCACTAACGTTAAATCCTCGAACATGCGAGACTATAAGTTTTTACAATTGGATTTCGATGAAATTTATCAAGACTTAAAGAAATTGAGATATTTAGGTGGATTACTATTGCTGTAATGATAACCAGACTGAACAGCAGCTGCGCAAGCAAAAAAAGACGTAATCCGAATTGTAGGGTAATTGGGGATTAACGTAATGATCATCTATGTTATTTTGATACACATTATGGATACGAGGATCTATGTGATACACCCAATTGACAAATATTTATACTCGTGTTCCAAGACTTAATTCGAGCTGCATTGGGGGTTGTTGGTAGAGTTCTCAGAAATCTTCCACAGTAAGTGGATAGTTCTTTTTTACTGTTTCGTGATGAAAAACGAGGAGCTTGGAAGCAGCCCGTTTGGTTGCGAAAACCTGCATAACATCCTCCTTTGTGTTCAACAATTGCCCAACAAGTTGGATCAAAAAGACTTCTTAATCCGGTTCGATAATTTCAAGATATTGGGTATATTTTTTGCGCGGAGCAATTTAATAGATCTTCCATTCAAAAAATCTTCGAGCTTCAATGCTGCTTCAATATCTATCTGTTTTTGGTGTGATTTTCGCTTTTTTGTGTGGAATGATTTCTACAGGTTCTCATTTCAAGAACCTCAATAATTGTTATAACTCACCAAAATACTGAAGAAAAACGTGGGCGTACCTGGAACAAAAAAAAGCAATTGGTAATTTTTGTTATTTTGCGATTTTTCAAAAGTGTTAGGGTAAAAATTAAAGGACCAATAGGGGGAACGAATATGATTGGGAAGTGGTTGAAATATCATCAACAAGTTTCTTGCTGACTTTACTTGATAAGATTTATAATGATCTTGACGATGGAATGGAACGTTTGGAATGATCATAATAATACAATAATGTGGTGTGTAGAATTGTTCAGCTGATTCCGTACAGAAAAAAGTTTGAAGATAATTAGTACTGAATAGTTTTGTACAATTACAATAGAGTCATATTCCCACCAATAGAAACGTACAATAAGTTAACAAGTGCACAACGTCACGTAACTGGTCCAATTTTCTTCTCCTTTAACACTTATCTGCTAGTGTGAATTTTTTATTTTCATTAATTTGCTAGTGTGAATTTCTATAGGGAAATTACTATTGTTACGTTTTTCGGGCGTAACGTGCATTGGGAGTCAGAAAGTGGCCAATTCGTGTATATATCATCGCATTTTTTGATGATGTGAAACTATTGATGACCCAGGGACGACAATGCTGCGTTGGTTGGTGCGAATGGTGGGAGAGGGGGAGATGAAATTCAATATCAGCTACTCTCACATTGAAAACTACTACTAGCTACTCGGTTTGTCTTGAAAACGTTGGTTGAGGGAAACTTACCGATTGATCTGTACATTACTTTTTTCCACTCATGCTATCAATGAAATAAGGTCGTTCAATCAAAACTACGGCAGTTACAAACAATAAAAAACGTATGCCAAGTGGGTGTGGCACATGGCTTCCTCGTATCAATAACCCGATTATATAGATGATCTGATGCATAGTAGTTAATCTCAAAACACCAATCTCTAAGTACCTCATAGGGTCCATCTACACGATAATCTGGACAATCCTAGAAAATTTCATCAAATTCGGATGAAAAATGTAAGTATTATGGCAGTTACAAGGATTTCACGATTGCGCATGCGCAGAGGCTTTGTGAATTTTAAGGCCTTGATTTTCATTGGGGACCATCTACTACCTAATCCGTGTAATCCCTGAAAATGTCATTGAAATCGGATGGAAAATGTGGAAGTTAAGGCTGTTACAAGGAATTCACGTTTGCGCATGCGCAGCGGCTACTATCAGTCCGGGGTAGACGATCTTCATTGGAAACCATCTACAACCTAATCCGCATGATCCCTGAAAATTTCATTGAAATCGGGTAGAAAATGTGGAAGTTATGGCCGTTACAAGGAATTCACGTTTGCGCATGCGCAGTGGCTACTATCGGTCCAAAGGTGGTGATTTTCATCGGGGACCATTTAAATACTAATATGTAACATCCCTGAGAATTTCATTGAAATAGGATGGAAAATGTAGAAGTTATGGCCGTTACAAGGAATTCACGTTTGCGCATGCGCAGTCGCTTCTATCAGTCCGGAGATGATGATTTTCATAGGGGACTGTCTACACACTAACCCGCACAATCCTTGAAAATTTCATCGAAATCGGACTATAACTTCGTATAGTTATGCCCGTTACAAGGAATTCATGACAGACACACAGACAGACAGACACGGAACCAAAATTGTTCAGAAAGGTCTAAAACGCAAAACGCGAGTGAAAATTTTGATTTTGGAGAACTTTTTTTTCATTCTTGAAAAGTGGAAATAATGCTTCCGCTACCTTGGTAGACTCGGAAGCAAAATTCACATCAATTTATTAGTACATCACAGTAATTGTTCACAACACAAATTCCACTAAACCGAATAATTTACTTTAATATCAACTATTCCACAAGACTTGAGGAATTTACTTGGTAAATTGACTATATAAAAAGAAAACTATTGAATTGCCATCATCAGGACATCCCTCCAGAGGTACTCACAAAGTGCGGGGGGGGGGGGGGGGGTTCACTGTTACCAGGGAGGGGAGGGGTCCCTCTGAATGTCGACTAGCGCTTCCCCAGCGTATCGCTAGCAAATACGGGTTAAACGTGGTGGAACACCCTTCAGATGAATTGCTACTTCAGAGTTCCTGCCTCCGCCCCAATCGTTCAAATCGTTGCTACCAGATAAGTGACATTCATTCATTGCTCACATAGGTACCATACACTAAGTTGCTGAAAGTATCAACTCCCCTATGGGGCAACGCTATTCTCCACCTCCAAGGCTTACACATCATGTTAACAACTAAAGAGCTGGTGCATGCTGAATACGTCGAGTAGAAAAAGCTCGTTTATTGAGTGAAAATGGCTCTTAGGAAGTATTAACTTAGGAATGTCGGGATGGAACTTTTTGCCTTGAAATTTCCATCTCTTGTTCTTTTTCCCCATTTCATCTCAGGCCTAAAACCCAGCTTCCGTGAAATGAGATCTACAATGGGTCCCAGAATTGGAGGAAAAAGCCTCAGGAGCCGATTTGAATGCACATTTATGAGAAATGGGCATGTACATAATCATCTCGTACTTGTAACTTTCCGATTAAGTGTAAACAAGAAGTATAGGGTAAGTGCTATTCTAGTATAATAATACCGTAAAACACTAAAACTCCTTATTTCACCGTCAGATGATTCAGTTAGGTATCTATGTTTATCTAGAAAATGAGCCATGTTTGGTACCACAAAAGTCAACATTAAACAGACACCACGGGTGATTCTAGACCAACTCTTCTAAATAATAATTTTTGTGCTTTTTTAAGTGGTGTATCCCTACCGAATCAATCTACGAGTTTCTTTGAGATCAGTAAGTATGAAATTTTAGTTTCAAAGTAGGTAGAAATAGTTATTTCGTTGGACCCATTGCAACACCGGCTAACTGTCATTTTGGCGGCTTTGAGTTTTTACCCATTCCTTATGTACTTTTTGATTGGATGCCCTGCAGGAGGCTTTTGCATGGGGGAAAGCCAATGGGTCTGCGAATAACTGAAAGTCAAACTAAATACCTCAAGATATCTCCCCCGAGCTGTGTCCAGCGGGTGCCCAGAAGGGTGACGTTTGGTTCTTATAAGTTTGATGAAGTCCTTCACCTATCTGGGGAGCTTGGTCACGAATCGAAACCAAGTGCAGGATGAGATGTGCTCACGAATAATGGCAGGCAGCCGAGCATTTTATGCCAATATAAAACTGTCCAAGAGCCGTGTGATCTCCAGATCAAAGGAAATTAGGCTATATAGATCGATAGATAGTGCGATATAGTACTATCTAGTGTTATATAGATCGATAGATAGTGCGGCCTGTGGTTTATGGTTATGGATCGGAGGCTTGGACCATGCAGGCTGAGGATGAGGCTAGACTGCGGATATTTGAGAGAAGGATTATAGAAAGGATCTAAGGGGCGGTCAGAGAGGGCCAGCGGTGGAGAGCAAGACAGAATACAGAAATTGATGAATTATTAAAACATGAAGACATAGTCCGATTCATCAAAGCTGGGCGCATCCAATGGCTGGGACATGTCGACCGCATGCCGGTGGAGGCCTGTCCGAGAATGATGCTGCAAGTTAGGATGGAAACTAGAAGACGAAGAGGTCGTCCTCGGAGTCGCTGGCTAGATGATGTCTTGAGAGACCTCTAGGTGGTGGGATTGCGGAGGTCTCAGGCGGGTGACCCAGTGGCGGAAGGGAGTTCGGGATGCCAGGGGCCACATCGGCCTGTAGTGCTATGTGGTTAGTTAGTTACTTATGTAATTTTTAACGCTGAATCGACTGGTGAGGTCGCTTTTGGGCTTGAGGCAAAACTGAATTGTTATCGCGAAAATGTTAACACCAGCTAACAGAAACCTGTCACTAACACCGGCTGTCTGCATTTATTCCTGTTAAAATCTGAGGGTCCCACTTCTCTTTGTGCTATTCTAGTAGAGTAGATAGATATACCGTATCGTATAAAAACCGTATCTTATAAAATAAAATAAAAACTGACTTCAATAACAGTTGAGAATAACGTTGAGTATAATAGACGTGAATGTATTAATGATGTTGAAGGAGACCACTGAGTGACAAGTTAACTGGAAGGTTAGTGCATGCAGAAAAAGTCGAGTCAGCGAGTTTGTTTGCAACGGCTCGACCCAGTCTGAGTGAACCTATCTTTCAGAAAGATTAACTTACCGGGGTCGTGAGAGAAGTTTTCGCCCTGCAACTCCCAACTTTTGCCTTTCTACCCCATTTCCTCTCAGGCCCGCCGACCTACCACCAGCCCTTGTGACGGCCCCCTTCTTTCCCCTTCTACCAACCCTCCGTTCAGATTGTTAGCCCTAAAAGTTGGTGTAGGAAACGGAACCGTTCGTTTCTCTCTGAACCAATTTAATATCCTCTTGGCGAACCTTTTCTTAGTCAGTTGATCGAACTTCTGCCCGGTGTAGGCTTGATATAAATTACAACAGTTTCCTAATCATCATTCTCACATAAATGTTCTTCTTCACTGTTACGAACGAGAGAAGTTCTTTCTTTGCAGTTTCCCATCCTCTTGGCCCAGAAGGACGACACTGCGTACTTACACCGATTTCCAATAATATTACTTGAGGGGCCTCCACTATTGATGACAATCACTAGAAGATAGTACACCATAAGATAAAATCCATGAGTAAAACTGATTAATTTAATCGGAGTTTGATAAATTCTTAATGAATAATGAAGCTGAGTTAGTAGTAAAGCTTCCTCAAAAGCGAAGATAGACCAACGGTCAGAATTTGCAATAATTTATGACCGGAATATTGATAAATCGAACAACAATAAATGGAGAAGTTGAAACGATGTTCTGCTCTCAAGCCTGAACACAATTACAACTGTCATTTTCGAATGGGTAGGTAGTTCTAGTGATCTATGAAGTGAAAAGGTTGATGTGGATTTGAGTCTCACCTTGGGTTAGGTACATTTTTTGGTTTATAATTTTCGACAATGAACCTTTGGAATCGACCCTCCCCCACCCATTTTTTTGGTTCAAGTTTCAAGGTTTCGATAAAAAATCTAGTAACAATTTTTCCATCCGTCCACCATATACTTTGTCCAGTTCCCGTGGACCATTTTTGATGAAATTTGGGATACAGGCTCTGTTTGGGATCTAGTTGTACCTCGAAGGTTTTGATTATTGTAATTTACTTCTAAGGGATGAATAGCGGGGGAAAAAACAATTTCAAAACACCCTAGCTTGAAAATATTCAATGTACCGGAATTGTTTTTTTCATTAATTCAAAATAGCGATGATTTAAAAAAGTTTTGACACCACCCAGAGCTTTGTGGGGCGAACCGTTTGCTTCCTTAGAGAATACTTAATTATTTAATCAATGAATAAATTAATAATGATATTTTTCAATAATGTAGGACATTGTCCTTGTTTTCAGGAAGGAATGAGACCCACAGCTTAAGATCATACTAGGAACTGCCCAGGAGCTACTTGACCGATGGTCTTCAAACACCATTTTTGACACTGGTCCCTAGAATCATCACAGAAAAATAATCAAGCGTTGTGTGATGATTCTACGCGTTTCTTAATCATCCTTCTAGATGTGATTTATAAACGCTGCAAATAACTACACAAAGGTTTATTATTTTTCTATGTAGTTCACTCGTCTGCGAAGAACACGGCTTTGCCTTTGTTACCACAAACCAGCATGAAGAAAAAACGCTGCAAATCATTGCCCAAAGGTTTATTATTTTCTGTATAGATCACTCTTCTGTATAGATCGCTCCCTACCAACAGTAGGTGCCTACTACTGTGAGCTCCTGCTCACTGGGACCCCTTCCCAGTGATGGAGCTGGTTCAGTCAAATAACTCCCTTCGGCCAGCCTCGTGGGTGACGTCACCGCCTCTGCACCAAAGCTGTAGCCAAGCTTTTCAGCTTTCGGTGCCCGGCATGTAAGGAATTTTGGCAGCGGCTGAAGACGTACTACCTGCAGGGCAAGCCGCTCCCTACCTGTATAAAAGACCACTTCTCGCAGGGATCCCGTAAGCTGCCTTGGCTACCGCCGACACGCCTACAAGCTGGCCATCAGGGAGGCGCACCCTTCAATCCCTCTGGCAATCCCCAGTGTCGTCATTGACGACCCCTGGAGGCTCCAGAGCAAGACAGGAAAGTTCAATCCCCTCCCAAAAGCCAAACAGTAAAGTCACCGAGAGCCTAGCCTGTGAACCTAGCTGCCTCCCCCCCCCGATCTTCCCCAATCGCCATGCCGTAAGACTACGGACATTGGTATCGCCACATCTTCATCACCACACTCGCCAAAGGATACCAAAGGGCCCTGAACGTGAGTGCACTGACTAATATTAAAATTCATTGGCCAATAGTATTAGTGACTGTGTAGGAGTAAGCAGTAGATAAAGTAACTTTGAGAATATTGAGTAGACATACATCGTCACATAATTTCGAAACCCGTAAACTCTTGCAAAACTTACGATTGATCCGTCTGTATATTTGACACGGTTTGTATTTGGAAACACGAATTGGATATTTGATCTTGTAAAGACGCATTGGAAAAGTTACCATATTTGTACTACCATACTTACCGCCACGAGCCTTCAGCACGATTGCCACACACTTTGTGGGAATACATTGTTCTTATAAATCTAAATAAAACATGCCTGTTAGTTGTATTCCTGTAGTTATTCTCTTGGGTATACTTGGTTTCAGACACAATAACTGAGGTAAGTGCATCGCCACACCTCAAGGTTTTCGTAACAAGTCCCTTCAGGACCCTAGTTAAGCCCCTGAGGCCCGGACACACTCGTGTACCGTTCTCTATCTTGCCCTTCAGGCTTTCACTCTTTCAGCACTTCGTCGCCACAAGCTTCCTGAAGTCACCACGCAGAATCGCCACTAATTTATTCATAGTGTTTCGATATTTTTATTTCCCTCTTTCAATTGAACTCGTGCGGCGTTTGGTGTTTGCGGTTGGTGGCTCAGTCATCAAACGTGACCCGCAAACGCCCCATGTCACTTTCGGTGGCACTAAATCCCGCTGCCATCAAAGCGGTGGGCTAAAGCTTACACTACCTACTAGGGCGTTTTTGAAAATTTCAACCCCAACCACTAACCAAATGGAAATGAAGGGTTGCAATTTTCAAAAACGCCCTAGTAGGTAATAGGTACCTACTGTTGGTAGGGAGGGATCTATACAGAAGGGTCATCTATACAAAAAATAATAAACCTTAGGGCAATGATTTGCAGGTTTTTTTTACCTAACAACTATTGGTAGGTACTACCTACCACACCATACTGCCTCCTCACCTTCACAATCAAGTTTAATAGAAAGAACTAAACGCTTCACACTCGATTCGAAAAATAGAGAGCTTCATATGGAAATTTGATTCCTGATTGCTCAGAAAGCAAAACTGAATACAAATCTAAGAAAAGAACAGCGATCGCATTTTAGTCAGACAAAATTCAACGGAGATTTGACCTCATTTTGTGACTCACACTCATGAGTCGAATGGTTTGTCTTACAGAGCTCCGTCCGGTGGTCTAAAAAATTGTTAAAAATTCAATTGTTACCTACTATTTAAAATTGGTGAAAAAACGATACCTTTATTTCGAGATTTTTCGAGCTAAAGTACACTTGAAAATTTCAACCCTCAATTTTCGCCCCTTAGAAGTGACTGACATCAACCAATAGCTTCGCGGCGCAATTAGACCCCAAATGGAGCCCATGTACCAAATTTGAACCAAATCGGACCATGTACGGACGGAAATTTTTTTATTCGAAAAATTTTTTCTTTCAAGCTCGATTCCAAAGGTTTGTTATTGAAAATAATAAACCAACATCGATCGCATTTCTGTCAGCTAAAATTTGAACGGAGATTAGACCTCTTTTGCGATTCACTCGTGTTTCTGATTTATCGTTAGTCCAACAATTAAATTTTCGTAGGGAGCGAACGGTTTGTCCTACAGGGCTCCGTGTGGTCTCTAAAAAAATTAAAAATTCAATACTATCCTAAATTGATGGAAAAACTACACCTTTACGTCAAAATTGTTTGAGTTAGAGCGTCTTCGACATTTCAACCCTTATTTTTCAACCCTTAGAAGTGACTTAAATCAACCAAAATCTTCGGGGCACAACTAGACCCCAAATGGTGCCCACATACCAAATTTCATCAAAATCAGTCAATGCTAACTGAGGAAAGTGCCGCGTACGGCGGACGTACGGCCAAAATGTTTTCCAATTTTTGGATTCTACGTACCTTGAAACGTAAACCAACAAATTTTGAGGGGGTGTTTCATTTTTTTTTCTTGGTCAATTCCGAAGGTTCATTATTGAAAATAATAAACCATAAAAATTGGTATCCGACGAAAAGATATACCTTGTCTTGGGCAATACTTTATATGACCAAGCAAGTTTTTTTTATTTCTTGAACAGTTGGTCAAAATTCGTTCGTTCTAGTTTAAAAGCTTTCTTAACAATTTTGATTCTATTCCTCCCACCTGCATAATGAAATGTACAGGGTTGGAGAAGGTTAGGCTTAAGATGATCTCCCGCATGAACTTGAATCAAATCGCTCGGAGTTGAATTAAGTTTTTATGACCAATTTGTTATCCACCAATTTGGCCTTATTTCTCCATGAATATATAATACATACATATTATATAATATATACTTATAATTTTACATATTATGTAAAATTCAGACAATAATTTTGATTTGAAGAAGAGGATATGGGTCTAGAGTGAAACTTGGTGAAACCATTTGAGTGCATTTCTGGTATCGTTTGTGGCACATATATAAAAAACTCATCGGCGAGAAAAATATATAATTACCGAGGTTTTATTGTGCTTATCTCTGACTTTCGATAGGATATTAATAACCTCCCATCTCGTGCGTGGGCTCGGTAACATCTCTCACCCAGGTAGTAGCTGTAGCACCCACTCAACGATTCATGGAGCCGATCCCTTGCTTCGGTAAATATTCCAGTTCTCAGAGGGGTAAACAGAGTCGAGATGGAGCACCGCTGCTCATGTTGTGCTACTTGTTTGCCGGTTGCTCAAACGGCTGGGGATCTTGTCTCCTGTTTGCTCAGTTCCTTCTCCATTATATCACCCTCAATGATTCGAAAACAAGCAGAATCTTATGACTCATAATATCCATTTAAAAAACGTCAAAGTTGGCTGAGTACAAAGTTATTTTTCACACAAAAAATATCATGGCCATATGATTGGTTATTGGAAGTACCTACTTGCTCCAATATTTTAGAACCAGACTAGTCAAGAGACTTACCCCACAAAGATATACTTTAGAGACTTTTTTTGGACCATCAGGGGCACACTGAGAGACTGATGAAGTTGAGGGTTTTGCATTTCATTGAACTACTATACCTAATTATAATAGTCTCCTCATGCTCCGCCTTCTCATTGCTTGATTCAAGTTGTCGATGAGAGGAGGATTTTTGTCTGGTTTCTATTGCTAATAGGTTGATATGATGAATATCTTTGGTTTTCAATTACTTCAGGGTTATTGTAGATGAAATGTAGTTTGTTGTTAAGCCACTCAACTGATTCAGATCCACCGGAAAGACGTTTCGGAAGCTCGATGAAAAAGCTCATTAACCCCTCCTAACCACGCTGCTTCGTTTTTCATTCTTTCTCTTCCGTTTTTTCTCTTCTCTTCAGTTTTGTCGACACTTTATGGGAGAGAATAATTAGAATCTCGGAGCAGCAGGAATAATGGCTATTGTTCTTTGCCTTGTTCGAACCGTAGTTTTGACTTTACTCAGTAGAACTTCATTTCTTAGGATATAGCCCCTGAAACTTAGTACATAAAAGAAGATAACAATTTTCTGAAATTATGCTCTCAAGAACCGAAAAAAGTCTTGCGAAGAAAAAATTTTTGAACCTCACTTGGCTTTAGTTTTATTTTAATTCAAGGAGCACGTAGACGAAAATAACGAGTGACACTTATTATAACTTTTTAAAATAATACACCTCCAGTTTTTCTAATGTAGGTACTTACCTAGATAAGCCGAAAAAATTCCATAAAACCTCTTTATCACGAGTGTTCGGAGTGGGCGCGAAGAGTGTCTAATACGCCTGCTCGAAGACTTGGCCGTTTCTGAGCTTTTTGATTTTTTGAGAAGGTCCCTTTAGATTTCCAAAGCAAAAACAGTGGTAAGAAGCTGTTCTTACTACTCTGGCATCAGGGTTCCCAAGAAAACGAACTATGGGGCCTACCCATGAGCCTACCTATGAGGTTTTCGATTTCAATCATAAATTTAATGAATTCGGACTCTTGGATTTTTTCCAACCTGAATTGGTTTTAAATTAAAAGCTTCCTGTGATGGGATACTCCGACTCTATCTGCTTCCCCATTCTTTCATTCTGTTTGAAAATGTAGATTAACGGATAAATCATTAGGGTTGGCAATGCTGAAAATACGGTGTAGATTCTAAATGGTCGTTCAAACGACGTCGGCTGAGAATGAGGAGGCATGAGAGTAGGAACTCAATTTATTGCTGTAAGTAGAAACTCTGAAGTGAATTTGTCTAACAAATAATCCTAATTATTGGTATTACATTTTATACTTTAGCTTTTTAATTTTAATTGTCAATTTTCTAGAAAATAATAAAATAATTTATTGCATCAAATTTTATAATTTAATTCATAGTTCAAAGCTCAGCGGAGGTTGAAAACGGGCCTAAGGGTATGTTGTCTAGAAGCTAATGAAAAATAGTTAAGAGTCTGCTTGGTTGAGGCCTTCTCATTGGAACTGAGTTGTAAGGAGTATCGTACAGGTTACTGCAATCCGTCCTGTACCACTCTGTGTTGCGAAGAGAGTGGAGAGCAGCACAATCTACGACAGGATGTCATAGATATAAAAGGAAGAGGGAACTGGTTGGAATGGGAAGTTGACATAACAAAAACCTCTCACACAAAAAAAAAAAAAAAAAAAACGTACGAAAAAGGCTCTTGAACTTGTCAAACGCAGAACTCGTTCGTATCGTTGGAAGCCAAGCACGCGCGTTCACTACAACATACTTATCGACAATCCTTTGATACAATCAGTTTCAAGTACTAAATACTTTTTGAGGATTTGGTTTACTTTTTTCTTAATTCACTTTTTGCCTTCAATACTCAAGTTTTGAAAGTGCGTAGTGATAAATGCGTGCTTATGATGACTTACCTAGTTTCTCCACGACAAATTCAATTTGCCACTCACTTAAGTAGCACAATGTTACCAAAAACCGCGTCAAATCATCAAGTGTTTAATAGAAAATTTGGCTTCATTTTTTACTTAAATTAATTTCCAATATAAGGCTAAAGAGATCTAGAGGGCAGACAGCAGACCAACGGAATTTATCCCAATCGGTTTTCGGAATCTACGTATTTAGAATCGCAAAACATCAAATTTTTTCTGTTCAATTTAAAAGGTTCATACTTAGAAATCATAATTCAAATTGGAGTTAATTATTCTGTTAGAGCTGAGGGTGGGATAAACGTTGGTCGATGTGGCACTCGAAAATTTTATACAATTGAACAAATTGAGCTACGATGTGAATCAGAGAGAATTTTCTATGAGAACATACCATCAAGTTAATCCGGCAATTTAAATGAAATAATAAAGTAATTTTTAAAATCCGTTAGAATATCCTAGAATTTCCAAAGGGAAGTTTTGAAAAATTCTCTGATTAGGATAACTAGGGTAACCTCCACAGTTCAGCTATTACTTTAAGTTATTACAAGCCTTATTCGTTGTTTAGATTTAGGTTTGTTTTTAGTTGATAGTTACTACCGCGGTCCATAAACATCTCTCAGACAAACACAATTCACCATTGTATTAAACTTCCGGCCATCGTTCGTCGGTGTCCGTTTAATCATGCAAATCTGAGGAAATGAAAGTGGATAATCATACGACAACTCATACGGTGCGTGATATGAAAATAGGGAGAGGGACGAATAAAGTAGGAAAAAACCAGAGGTCATAACTCACTACGGGAAAACTCATAAACCTACCCGTAATATTTTTCAGGTGAGCTGTGCAGAGAAGGAGAAAGTAAATTTAACAGAAAGATCAGGGGGTGGGAGAGAAAAATGAAAAATCTTTTTTTATTGTAGGTACCTACCTAGTGGAAATTTGTTTCGAACAAACTGTTTCGTTGTGAGTTATTACAGGATGGAAGATAATTCTTTTTTAACTTAGTAAGTGGTGTTTTCAGGAAAGTAATAGTACCTTCATGCGTAATAGTGTTTCTTCAACTTAAAATGTTTCCACGCTCTAATGTAATAAAACCTACACCAATAATTTCTACATCGCATATATATATATATATGCATTGCATATATATGTTTTTTCCATGACAAATAACTGTTAACAAAATGTATATACACATTTTGTTAATAGTTATTTGTTATGGAAAAACCATCTATACTTTTTTTGTATTACGAAAATTTGTTATGGGAAAAACTCGGCAAATCTTACTTTGTATTAAAAAACGTTTAGCAAATTATACTTATTACCTAGTAATTTTATAACAATATTTTCTTTTTACGATAGTTTCTTAGCAATTTATATTACGAGTTGTAATTTCTTAAAACATTTAATTACCTGGAGATAAGTGAAGTCAGGTGCGATTGTAAAGTGTAGGTACTACCCAGGCGAGTATTTATATTATAGACCACAAAATATCTATCAATTTCTTCTCGATCATCATGCTAGTTTTCCAAATCGACAAACAACAACACTGAAATTTGATATAAACTTTTGTTTCGGGCTTGATTGAAAATAATAAACCAAAATTTGACTATTTATTAGGGAGGTAGGTAGGCTTGCAATTTAACACCATTTCCAACTGTAAGATATATTTTGCTTCCGAACACTAAACACTAAAGGTGGCTGTGTTTTAGGCAATTGTTTAACACTCTAACAAATAGATGGCGAAGTGAATAGTAACGTACATATTAACAATTCCATGTCTTTTCACCGACACCAAAACCGCCATAGGCGTGAAGGAGGAGGTTCTCTCTTCGGTGTGTTGTGGGACGACGATTTTTTTTTTTTTTTTTGTATATCCGAACACTTCGCATTGCTGCCTGATTCTTTTTGAAATGTGTTACCAGTATGCGTGGTGGTACCATTTCAAACAGATTTCATTAAATGAAACCAAACTATGAAACCAGATTAAATGGGGTAAATTATATGGCCAATTAGGCTGGCCACCCACCATAACGGCATGTAAGCTGGTCGCTCATGGGTACGACACATCATTATCCACGGGCTTAATGTTATGTTATAAATTCGCGAATAACATCCTTTGCGTGCTCGAATACATTGCTTTTCATTTCACCTGGAGGAAGGCTCATAGCTCTGATGGTTCTGTAGTCTCCTCTTTCACTTCTCCTGTATCTTCCGACCGAGTAGTTCACTGACCGTTTTTGTATATTTAAAAATAAGGGTCCGATTGCAGGCTCATGAGATGCTATATGAGGGGGGTTCCGACAACTAAAAGGTGCTGTGGGGAGGAGAAAGGGAAAAATTATACTGGGTTATTCGCTCAGAACCTGCATGAAGCTAATCAAACGAGTTCATGTAGGTGAGTTTTCCTACGAAATATGAGGCATTTACAGTACAGTTAGGTGGTGAGAGGGTCTACCAAGTGGGTGTAGCACATAGTTTTCTCGTCATTGAAACAGATCTACATTACGAAAACTGAAGGGAAATTAATTTCAGATTTAAAGTGAAAAAAAAAAACTTAATACACAATTTGTAAAATAATAAAATTAAAAAAAATTTTAACAAAAAACAGACCGACCTCAGAACTGATGACGTTAAAAACCAAAAAGAGAAAAATAATAATCATAGCAAATTCAGGTAGGTCCTAGGTATGTAGGTAGGTAGGAACGCATTTAAGTCGCCGCCGTGCCATTTTTGGACACAAACTAACCATCTTCCATACTCGATGATCCGGTTAGTATTACAAGAGTAAGTACCATTGAGTTGATATGTGATCCCAAACTAGTCACTGCTGGCAAATGAATTTGATGTGTGAACCTCCCTTGGAATTGTTGTGAGGAGTATAATGAGACTTTTGATTTCTCCAAAGAAACTGATCCAGAAAATAGAAACCAATCAAAACTAGGGACCTGATCCGAAAATCGAATTGAAATTGTTCAATATCTCTGAGGAGACAGATCCGAGAAACAAAGGAAAACTAATCAAAAACCAGTATGGGAACTAATCTAAAGGTAGTAGGGGAATTACTTTGTGTTGTGATTGTTCATTATATCGGTAGACATAATTAAAAGCGTTGTTACCAAATTAACGTTCAAACTCACCCACACCCAACCATAATTTTAAACGAACAGAGATTTACGTTCATACTCGGTGTGGAAGCATACCAGTAGTATGGGTTTGTATATTTGAAAAGAAAATAATACGTGAGTAGAAGATGCAAAAGAAAGTTTGTGTCTACAGATGGGCCCGGCGGCGACTTCACTGCGTACCTACCTTCCTACATACCTAGGACCTATCTCAAATTGATATGATTATTATTGTTCTCTTTTTGGTGTCTAATGACATCAGTCTTGAGGTCGGTCTGTTTTTTGTTAAAAATGTTGTTTTCTTATCCAGTTTAGGAGTGGGGAGCTAGTGAATTAGGAAGAAAAACCCAGTCATCTCACCTTCTATCTCCCGTCCCATCCATTCTACTATTCCATCAGATAATGTGTGGGAGGAGGATCATACGTGGGATCACTTTTTCCATGGTGAAACGGTGAAAGCTCTACAAAGTGCACGCATTATATTAGGAAAATAACGGCTATCCTTTATTCACGCCCGTCCGACCCGTTCGCACCTTGAGGATATGAAAACATATTTGAATACTTACTCTACCTGCGCCCTTCTCCCACATTGGGGGATATCATTCTGCTGACGTTCTAGACACCCGCTATGAACGTCAGAAACACCTGCTAAGGCGACCCTTCTTTTTTCCATATCCCTCAAACTGTGAGACAGAAAAGGGATATCGTGTATCAGATTTTCTTTTCTTGAGGAAGCGGTATGCCGCCTCGAGTCGTATCTGCTCACATACTTACTATGTAGAACGTTCCCAATGTGTATTATTATTTTCTCTTTTACTACAGGATATTGAATGGAAAAGATGTTTTCAACATGAGAAAACCAGACAACTCCATAGTTGCTTCAATGATGAACATAGAATAATCTAATGGCGTTTTCCAGTATCGATAAATAATTTCCGTACTCATTAAATCTTATGAGATCTTGGCTACATTTGGCCTCATCTCTCCCAAAAATAACCGGACAGGACTCTGGGACGAATGAAAGGTCGATGATCCCCTGAGTGAACCTCAAGACTATTTTTTGGGACTTCGACGTTGTTGAAATTTGACACCAAGCATTTCAGAGCCAACTGAAATAAAATCGAACCCACTATCAGCAGAGCCAAAACCGAGCTCTGTTGTCAAATCTAATTTTAAAAAATTGAATTTTTATTCGATTACTCTTTCAAGAAGTCGAAATTGGTTGAGAAGACTCTTTGGGACGACTGAAGTAAAATGGTGGGTCAAGAGTCGCCAGTGAGCTTTGAAGATATTTCAAGCCCTTGTCTCCCAACGGGACGGACATTTGACAAGGAAAATAATCTCGAAATATAGCTATTTTGAGTCTCTTACTTCTACAAATTGGAACTTCTATTATTTCCTATTAGGGCCGTTTTAAATCCGACTGACTCACGATTTGATGATTAACCTCAGTGTCTCTTTTCCCTTCCTCTTATCATACTCCTACGTGGAGTTCGTTCATCGAGAGATGGTATTTGGTACTTAAGAGGTTGTCTGAGGTGAATAAAAATAAAACATAATTTACAACTTAACACTTCAAGTTGATATTTTATCAATAAAAAACAACTAAGAAAGTGCCCTCACATGTCAAGCTTTTTTTAGGTCACATTTGATTCCACCAGGTCGACCCTATCTAGCCCTAGCTCACCACACTAGCTTGCCATTGCAACAGTTGATGTGAAGTAACACATAAATGCAACTGCCTCCATAATATGTTGCTGGTGGTGACCAACAAGCTGATGAATCTATGACAGCTCCCTCCACCACCAAAAGCAAGGCTCAAGGTGTAGCTTGGAGAAGCTAGCTAAAAGTTAGTGAAGTCGTAGGTACTTGATTGTGGTACCACTGCTACATAGTCTGTTCGATAGGTGCTTCCAATTTTGTACGAGAAGGTAAATAGTCCAATTGGAACTTTAAACAGTGACAGAAGTTTCAAAAGACAGAAGAGACAAAGGTAGATATCGTACTATAACAAGACTATGGATTGTTCCCTCTCTCAGTAGGAATCTGAATTGTTCTATCTAATCTCTAAATCGCACTTGGATTATCGTACATGAGGTGCACAAGAAGCATAACAATTAAATTGCCATTTGTGGGAGCGAAAACCAGGTATATCTAATTCTATACACCAGAATCCTCGAACAGAACACTACACACTCAGAACACTACACACTCACTGAATGAACTCCGAAAATGATAGAAAAACATCCTACGATAAAGTTGAAGGCATGGCGAAACGCAAATGGAAACGAGGTTGTGAAATGAAAATAGACAATACTGGGTACCACAGTCCATAAGATGGTGTCGGAAGTTTAGTCACACAGAGAGAGGGTGCGATGAGGAGTTGTAAGATGTGAATCTAATACGAATAATACGTGAAGAGGAAAGGGGCAAACTCACGGTAAACCCGATAAGGAGAAAGGACAGCCTGGTGATGGAGGTGGGTCGGAAAGAGGGGTTCGACCACAATATAAAGGAAAACTGGGTGAACGAAAGAGGAAGGTCAACAACAGACCTCCGACCCAAGGGTTTCTAGACGGGTGTGAATATTTTCCGCCGGAGATGACATCCTGAAGAATGATAGGGCACAGGGAGCGTGCCAAAGTGGGTTGGGAGGGATCTGAAAACTTGGACAGTTTGACGCAACAAAACTCTCTCCCCAACTAAACTCTCAAACCTTTCCCACGTACAAGTAGAGCGGCAATATGGAATTCCAACTCCGACGCAAATATTATTACCGGTGGTATTCCCTGAAGAGGGAGCTAGAAATCATCTTTATGCAGAGGGTCACAACGAGATTTACCTTTGGGGTGAAATGAAAAAAGTAGAAATACAAGGACCTGATGGAATATAGAGCAGATGGTTGATTCGCGTTATTTCGCCATCTGTATTTGATATGGAATATCGGTCATGAGGTGACAAATTTAATTCTAGCCAACAGAATTGTATTTTTATATCATATCTTATAAAAGGTGTCCCGGAATGAATTGCCCAAACTTCAGAAATCGATTTTAAAACCAACATCGAGCTTGTCTCTGAAGTGAGTACAAATTGAGTTTTTCTGAAAATTTCTAATCTCGTGTTACTTAGCAAAGCTATTTGTCATATGGCTTCACACCCGTCATATCGACCAGACCGTGATAAGGACTGTCATGCTTGAAAACAATACACGTATCCGTAACCCGATTGTGTAGATGAACCGATGCATGATAGTTAATCTCAAAACATCAATCTCTAAGTAACTTGCACTGCCCTCATACACACTCCAATCTTTCTACACCCCAATCGTTGGAATTCGATGGAAAATGTGGGAGTTTTTCTCCTCCAAGGAAATACACGTTTGTGTAGTATCAGTCTGGGGGCAATTATTTTCGAAGGGAACCATTATCACGCCAATTAGAACAATCCTACAATATTTCATCAAATTCGGATGAAAAATGTGGGTGTTAAAGCTGTTACAAGGAAATACATGGTTGCGGATGCGTAGTCAGATGGGAATAATGGAAGTTATGGCAGTTACAAGGAATTCACGTTTGCGCATGCGCAGCAGCTACTATTAGTCCGGAGGTGATGATTTTCATAGGGGTATCCCATCTACACGCCAACCCTCACAATCCCTGATAATTCCATCGAGATTGGACAATAAATTGGTATAGCTATGTCCGTTACAAGTATTTCATGACAGACACACTGCTAGACAGACAGAAACGGGACCGAAATTGTTCAGGAAGGTCTGAAACGTAAAATGCGAGTGGACATTTTCATTTTTGAGAGCATTTTTGTTCAACCTTGAAAAGAAAAAAAGAGCTTCCGCTACCTATTTTTTCTGTCGACTCCTTCATCCAAAAAGTAAAACTCGATAGTGGAATTATTGGGGAAGACGAAAGAAGATACACACCAAGTGGAGTAGGTACTCGTACTAAAGGTTGGGGAGGGCGGGCGTTTTGAGTAGGTTGTTTGGAATAACTTGATTGTGGTTGATACATGAACGTGAATGCTCGAATTCACTCATTCAATTGAAGTCATTCAAGGTGTTGATGTACTCATACATTATAAACGTAGGTGCGTCATTACTAAATCAATCGACCTTCCTCGATATAGAGGAACGAGATTTACACATACACACCTCACCTCCAAATTCAAGAGCTCTTCCGCTAGAGTGGGGTTCAAACTCCCAACTTGTTGCTTCGCCTTTGTTTCTGTCCCTACACACTCGGAGAGAATAGGTGGACTTCGATTAATGTATTAAAAGCACTCTCTATATATTCCATGGGGGGGGGGGGATACCTACATGTTCAAGGAGTCAAAACCAGATAGCTCCGAAATTTCTGAAATTGACTTTTCTGTATTCTTCACAAGTTTAGTCAAGTAATTTGATACATAGGTGAACTTAAGGTTCAAAAACTGACTGAAACCATGAGAATTGAGGCAGTAAAGTGGATTGTCAGTTTCAAAGCGGATAAATCCAAGTACTTTTTGAGACGCCTACTCTGGACACTATAGCGGATCACTTGGACGCGACTTGTGGTCGCTCACTCGCGCTGGTCGCTCGGTCGCGCTCTTCAGTCGTCCACGTAGGAGAAGACGTCCTTCTGGGTTTTGGAGCGATGACATTTCTTGCCTCAACGTATCTAGTATACCTAAACTATATATCGCTTGAAGAATCGTCAATAACTTTCGGTGAAAACGAAGCAATTGCAATAGACAGAACGATGGATTTTATTGATTTTTTTTGACATGGATATGTCTTAGTTCCGGGCGTCATTCCAAAATTTTTGACACACAAAACAATGCAACGTTTTTTTCTGATGCTGTTGAACGCAGGAAGCTGAAATGTGAGAGGCAGGGTCAATAGATACATACTTCTATACATCATCGAAGTTGATGCTCACTGATCAGCTGAGTGAGCTCCAATGCCATTTCCTCTCCTGTTGAACGCAGGAACCTGAAATTTGAGAGGGCGGGTCAATGGAGAATGCTGAAGGCGCCTGAGTGGTCATTGATCAGCTGAGTGAGCTCATCATTAAAATTGCCATCATAAGACATATCCATGTACAGATGTATCTGCATGCAGTGTAGATTTTTTTTTGTCCATTGGAATAAGTTCTGGACCTTTTGAAACGCCCTAAAGTTTTTCCATAAATCGTATACGTATACAATGATTATGTAACGAATGGTATTTATGTGTCACCCCGAACAAAACTGTTCAGCAAAAGTTTCAACTTTCTACCAAAATGTTCATCATAACAAACAAAAAGGCTTTTTGAGGATTTTGTGGATTTTACCAACATAATCATAGTAATATAATGGTATATTCGGATTCACCTCAAAATTTCTAATATGAATACAATTTAAAGAATTAAAAAAGTTCGAAAAACTATTGTAAATTATTCATGTGTATGAACAATTAAAAGTGGTGAGTCACCGGTCTTGTCTTGGTCGTACAACTCATGTGTATCTGGACAGAGTAACATGAAAGCTCCATTAAAAGCTCTAAAGCTCTATTACACCTAAGTACAGAGTTATTGATGAGTATGAGGTTATGAATAGTATTATTGCTAAGTTGATATGAAAATATAAGGATTATGATTTGAAAATGTGTTGAGGTCGTGGTGCTTCTTAGTTGAAGATGTTAATAAAGACGTTCTTCGTTTCAGAAGGTCACAATATCTCTTGTTGGTTAGACAAACAATGAGTAGCGAGACAGTTACGCAAACATTGAGATGGATCTCAAGGCTGACTAATTTCTGATACTAATGTTTTTAATCGTTGCTTTAAAGATTTAATCGAAACTTCAGTCATTAACTCATGCTGCGTGAATGCATTTTATTCGTGTGGGATCGTAGACGAACATCCGTCAATTAAAGGAGGTGAGGCAATAATAATTGGGTTGCCAAAATCATCAAGAAAATTTTTTTCTTGGTCGATTCCAAAGGTTCATTATTGAAAACCGAAATTTAAATCATTAATGCTTCAGAAATGCTTGCATACGAGTCTGCAACACATTGGGACATTCTCATGTCAACCACTACACAACAAGGTAGTGAAGTAAGGTTGTTAGTTCAACCCAAGCATCAAAGTTTTCGTGACGATATTTCAGTTCATGTGCCAATGCAAAATGTAAGGTTGTTGATTGTTCTCTACGCAACACAATGAGTCTATTTTATTTATTGGTCGCGTCAGCAAGATTTGCTTAATAGTAAAAGTAAAAACGCTGCAAATCATTGCTCAAAGGTTTATTATTTTCTGTATAGATCACCCTTCTGTATAGATCACTGGTTCTCCATCAATAGCACCTACCACCATCTGTATTCTCCCTTGACCTCCCCTCTCTCCCTCTGAAATTATTTCAGCTTCCTGCGTTCAATCGGATTGAAAATGGCTTCGGAGCTCACTCAGCTGATCAGTGATCTGAAGAGTGAAGAAGATCTCCTCGAATGCTGGAGACGCCTGGAAGAGCATTTCCATTCAATAGGAGTAAAAATGGTTTCGGAGCTCACTCAGCTGATCAATGATCTAAAGAGTGAAGAAGATCTCCTCGAATGCTGGAGACGCCTGGAAGAGCACTTCCATTCAATAGGAGTAAAAATGGCTTTGGAGCTCACTCAGCTGATCAGTGATCTGAAGAGTGAAGAAGATCTCCTCGAATGCTGGAGACGCCTGGAAGAGCACTTCCATTCAATAGGATTGAAAATGGCTTCGGAGCTCACTCAGCTGATCAGTGATCTGAAGAGTGAAGAAGATCTCCTCGAATGCTGGAGACGCCTGGAAGAGCACTTCCATTCAATAGGAGTAAAAATGGCTTCGGAGCTCACTCAGCTGATCAGTGATCTGAAGAGTGAAGAAGCCTTTGAGCAATGATTTGCAGCGTTTTTTACCCACCAACATTTTTTACCTACCAGCTAGGTACTACCTACCACACCATACTGGCTTCACACCTTCACAATCAAGTTTATTAGAAAGAACTAAACGCTTCACACTCGATTGGAAAAATAGAAAGCTTAATATGGAAATTTGATTACTGGTTACGCAGAAGGCAAAACTGTAAACAAATTGAAGAAATGAACAGCGATCGCATTTTAGTCAGATAAAATTTGAATGGAGATTAGACCTCTTTTGCGACTCACACTCATGATTCTGTTTTATCGAAGGAAAACCTTCAAGTACTCGTAGGGACCGAACGGTTTGTCCTACAGAGCTCCGGGTGGTCTCAAAAATTTTTAAAAATTCAATACTATTTAAAATTGGTGAAAAAACGATACCTTTATTTCGAGAGTTTTCGAGCTAGGGCACTCTTGAAAATTTCAACCCTTAATTTTCACCCCTTAGAAGTGACCTACATCAACCAAAAGCTTCGCGGCACAACTAGACCCCAAATGGAGCCCATATACCAAATTTGAACCAAATCGGTCCAGTGTTGCTAAGAAAAGTGCCGCGTACGGCGTACGGCGTACGGCGTACGGCGTACGGCGTACGGCGTACGGCGTACGGCGGACGGACGGAAATTTTTTTATTCGATTTTCGTATTCTACGTACCTTGAAACGTAAAACATCAAATTTTGAGGGGGGGTTAAAATTTTTTTTTTCTTGCTCGATTCCAAAGGCTTATTATTGAAAATAATAAACCAAAAAGTAAAGTAAGCAACCATTTCAGGTTGAATTTTCGTCCGACTGCCATTCTTGGCGTCGCGGACGTCATCAGCTGTCTCCCTAAGGGGAGATCAGAATTTGTTCTGATGATTCCGCTCATGGCTTCCCAAACATCACCGCCCTGGGTTGGAACGAGAGATTGCCGATCGTCTAATAGACAGAAAACTTTCTGCTAGCGACCAGACTCGAACTCGCATCCCCGCAAGACGGTTCTTATCTTATCACCGCAGTCGGGTACACTGTCCACTAGACCACCGAAGATTTGCTTAGTTTTCGTGACGATTTTTCAGTTCATGTGCCAAAGCAAAGACATGAAAATGTCAAAATCCTGACAGGAAGAAATAATAGGGATTCGGATAACATTCAATTACCTGCGAGAGTAGGCACTACCAGAGTAAATGAATAACTGATAGAGGTTGGGATAATTGATTGAAGGTGAACTAATGTTTGGTAGTGAACGGTGAGGGTAGTCCAGTGGTAGCCATCGAACGCTATGCTTTGAAATAACATAAAAATAGAGGTGAATGTGAAAAGGCATCACGTTCTAACTAAAAAGGCGTACTTTGACACGAGCTCTGTAGTAATCCTCAGATTGGACCCTCCCTAAAAGAGTCAGGCGAAAAAGCCGATTCAAGCAGAATACCCAACTCAAAATTTGGTTGTTTACGTTTAAGTTAAGTAAGTAGGTAAGTGTGTACTTACCTACAAAAATAAAAATTAGTGAATAAATATTGATTGACGTTTTTACATCAATTATTGAGGACGATAAGTTTCAGAAACGATTGAGACCATCCAGGCAAATGATCCTTGGTAATGAGAGTTTATTGCGAAATTAATTGCGATTACACTCGACTGCTTGATCACCCTCCCTCCACCCCCTTCTATTTTTCCTCTTTATAAGCCGTATTGACGGTTGACTCGCCAAGGTAACGAGATCTTTTTTGTGTCTTCAAATATAATTTTAAAAAACTTTTTTTTTTAATGAAAAAATGCCTGGTTAACTCGAGTTTCTGAGATGGAATGAGCAGTAGAAGAACACCGAGTTTTATAGTCCGCAGGTTTGCTCAAGACCGGGACCCATCGGTTCAACCAGTTAATTGTTCAACCAGTTAACCTCAAGAAAATATTCAAGTTATTAAAGAAATAATTTTAGTATAATATTTTAATTTTCATGTCATTCACAATAACGTGTCCAGTTGTTGACAGATAGGACGATTTTCCTTTCTTCTTGGACATGTTTTTAAAATTAGTGGTTGCATATGCCGGCTTGTCATAAGAGGGAGGACTGCTGATCTATTTCAACATTGTAGCTGATCGATTGAGATTTATTCCAGGAGAATAAGCGGTGACCCAATTGAGCAGCCATGCGGTAAACATATTGGCCTCAGCTGCTGGTGCGAAGCCCGAAATCCCCTGTTTGCCAGACCCCAGACTTGACTCTCTTGCGCGGTTTTTGCCTTCGCGTTATGCCCTGCTGAATGAGTCGGAAATGAGAAGAAATGACAACGCTACCCCATCTACCCTTTCATAGCAAAAAGTACACAGGAGCTACAATGAAATATTATTCTCCCCACTCAATAGCGAGCTACGAATACAGCTAGGAATATAATTATTTTCTACAAGGGAAATCCCAACTTCGAAATGTGGTCCCCTGAAAAAAAAAAACGTATGAATTTGTGAGGTTTAGGCCCTTTCCCGGCTTGATTTCACTCTCCGGGATATTAAACCCCCCAAAGAATCCATTTAAAAGCCCTTATATATTAGCTACTGAAAATCCTACTAGAAGTTTCATTGGTCAACGTTGGATGTGGTTCGTTTTTTTTAATAAACCAATTAAATATATTGAAAATAAATAAAATGCTGATAATAATACAAAAAATAGTATTATATACTAAAATAAATAATAACATAGCATCTCACACAACAATTGGCAGTTCCTGATCTCCAAAATTTAAAAAATCTGACCGGAGATCAGGAGTTGAGAATCAAAAATTGAGATATCAAAAAATATACCTAATTTCTACTGACTTGATATTATAATAAGAAATCAATTTTATGAAGTGATAACCCGTAAGGATCTGAACAAAGAATGAAAATAAAGAGCGGGAGTGTGGAACATCAGGAAAATACTATCAAATCCATAATAATAACATGAAATTGATATATTATGTTTAGAGAAAATAATAACATGAAATATTAAATAATATTCGAACCAATCATACACAACATGAAATCCCCGAGCACGGAATGAATGAGCACTTTCCGATGAGCGAGCTTCAAAATAAAAGTGAAAACGTCAGCAAAACCAATCAAGTGTACTATTCGAATTATGTGATACCCACACCCAAACTTTAGGTCCTATTTTATAAATAGGAACCTAGGACCTCAAGTTTGGGTGTGGGTATTTAAACGCAACAGAATAAGTGAGTAGGCACCCATCGTTTATTTTACTATCCGTGACTTTAATTTTGGTGTGTATTACAGCTCCACACGATTATAGTGTTTGTGTTTCCCCTTGATAACGTAATGATGTTGAAATTTGGCACATTCATGACTATTTGGCTCTTCACAATATAATTGCAACGATTGGATAATCAAACAGTGAATCCTAGTAACGCCAAAAACGACAAGTTCATAGTTTGACATGAACTAATGTTGGTGATTTTTCACCCCAGTAATATATTTGTTATCCCACTTCCTAGTTCAGATAAGTTGTTAAAAATCCCGTTTATCACAATCTCACAAAAGCCAACTTCATGGCTACTTTTGAACTCTGAGAAAGCGACTGAAAGAGTTTCTGACTCCAATATTGATTTCACCTCCGGACAGTATGAAAGAAGTCTGACGTACAACATTGTTTCAGATAACGCAGGAAGCACCTGTTGCTGGAACTAACGAACCTCTAAAAACTTTCTTCCCCCTGAACTTGGACAAGGTCGTATGCCGAAATGCCGCGAGTTTTCATGACTTTGACGAGTTTATCAAGAATACTCACGATATTGTAGCATGTTATCAGGTCAAAATTCAACCAGATCTTCTTTAAACATGGTTTGTGGTTTCAATAAGCGAGATAGAATGTTATCACATGACTGGGCCCCCTTGACAGGTAAATGTGTAAACTACCAGAATGAATGAATGCACAATAAATCAATAGATTACCTGCAAAACCATGTATGTCCAAAATCTCTCTAATTAACGTTAAACCCCCAATTTACGATAATTGAATCCAGCATGGCACCATAGAACGTTTTATTACGTAACTCCAGTTAATCCTTATAGAAATAGGAAAATATATATTAAAGTTGTTGAAAACTAGGGTTCACATTTTTGTAATGATGTTATACAAATGAGACATACCTACATGGTTTTACAGGTATTCTATCAAAATTATAAACAACAATTATCAACATCAACTATAAGTCCTCGTATCTTTTAAATACCACACTTCGACGAACTGAGTACACCTTGCCTTGTTTCGAATTAGGTATTTGAATCAATATTTATTTTTGAATAAATTGGACGATTTTGGATTCAAGTACATAATTCGCACCATGGTGAGGTGTACTAAATTCGTCGAAGTGTGGTGGTGAGTGTGGTAATACTGGTAATTTGTAATTGTTAAAACTACAGATTACGAAGACAAGTTTGGGTTACCTAATCCTAGTAGTTTGAGTTATGCTTTGCACGATATCATTCCGACGAGAAGAGTTGTTCTTATCTATTTATTATCTATATTGTTGTTGTTCTATATTATTAGTTGTTACTATAGGCCCTTTTCCCTGCCTAGCGTCGATATTATTCTTATTATTCACGCTCCTGATAATATTCATCGGTAGCGATTGTAGAAGTGCTCAAATCAATGTTATTTTCAGTACAATTATAGCTATCCTACTGAAATACACCAACTCAACCAGGATTATCGAAACATTTTCTAATAAAAGATGCAGTTTTTTTCTCTTTCAATTGAGTGTTTGCTGAAAGAGGAAAAAAGAAACGGTGTTAAAATAAAATTAAAAAAAACTTCCGCAACATTAGCTAAAACGCCGTTTTGACCTTTTTTGATTCCACTTGGTGAGCAACTGACCAGAACTGAATCCAATTTAGTTTTTCTTCGGTTTTCGCAGTTATCTGAATTCTCTTCCTTTTTTCTATTGTTTTAATTGATGTTCTAATTACAATTTATTTTATTGGTATCATTGTCTGAAATCTTCAAACGCTGAGAGAAAATTCAACAGTTTCAGGTTTCACTGTCAGAAACTTAGTGAATTATTATTGATTATAATGCATGCATTTAGAAGAGAAGTTTGAACGTGTGAAAACACGAATGTATCCCCTAATTGAAATTCTCTCAAAACTGACATTTTTTTCCATTTTTCATATATTTACAGTGGGAAACAAATCAAGCAGGATTATTGGTGCTTTTAAACGATTGGAAAAACCTAAAATTCCCCGGATTTGACAAATTTCACTCTTCAGGCCCATTTTCCCCTCTCAAAATATGACTAAATGGGAAATTTAACGCTCTTTTCAACGGAATAATCAATGTTGATGTTCTACTGTACTCAAAGTGAGTTCAGTGACGTAGACAAAGCGTCTAAATAAAAATGATCCGATGCGTCGTAGCTGATCTCAAAACATCAATCTTTAAATACCTTGCACTACCCTCATAGGGGACTCTACACGTCAACCGGCACAATCTCAGAATATGATTGGAAAATGTAAAAGTTATGGCTGAAAAAAGAAGAAAGAAATATACTGGCTGAAGAAATATACTTTTGCGCATGCGCAGTAGCTACTATCAGTCTGGGGGCGATCATTTTCATAGGGGGTCATCTACACGCCAACTCGAATAATCTCCGAAAATTTGATCGGAATCGGATGAGATATGTAGAAGTTATGGCTGTGGCAAGTGTTTCTCGTTTGCGCATGCGCAGTGGCTACTATCATTCCAGTGGTAATAATTTTGATGGGGGACCATCTATACGCCAACCCGCATAATCTCCGAAAATTTAATCGAAATCGGATGAGAATAGTAGAAGTTACGGCTGTGGCAAGGATTTAATGACAGACACACGGACACACAGACAGACACGGAACCAATATTTTTCAGGAAGGTCTGAAGCGTGCAACGAAAGTGGAAGTTTTGATTTCGGAGAACTTTTTTATCCAACCTTGAAAAGTGAAAACAAATATTCCGCTCCTTGGAAGCAAAAGCTAGGGAAACACTGCTCGGCTTGAGTCGTAGGATCTAACCCTCGTCTGTGATAGTTAAATAAGATTAACACCCTGAATAGGGAGGTTAATCAGAAGGTGAACAAATTGCACTAGCATGATCTGAAATGCCAAGATTCAGGTCGAGTCGCTGAACTTGAATGAATCAGGCCCGGAGTGCTTGATCTACAACTTCGGTGAGCTGGAGGACGTCATTATTGTTTCATTTCCTCTGCCAATATCCGATTCTTTCTAAATTTCAATAGCCAGGATTCAGGTACGCGAAATAAATTAATACAAGCGATACTGATCTTGGATGAACCTTATTTGACAGAACTCTAAGATGTCTGCAGATCAGCTTGGCACTAGGTACTTTTTTTGATTCTGTTTATCATATTACGAGTAATATTTTAATCTAGAAAGAATAATAATTATTATTTAGTTCTAATTAGAAACTTGATTATGTTACTTATGAACCTGAGTTTTTAAAAGTCTACAACAGTCATAACTTAGGTAACCAATGGCTGTTAGCTTGTTAGTGAGCCGGTTCCCGTGAGATCACCGATGTTAAGGCCTCGGCCCGGGAGATTGTGTGGGTTGGTGACCGCTCGGAGATGGTATTGCAGGTCTTGATGTTTTTTCGGGTTGGGTCGTTGGTGAACCCCACTCCACTGAAGTGGCCATGAGCGAAAATATCAGAACCAATACTGATCTTCCCTTTGGAAGACAGCTGATGACGTCCGATTCTACAGGAATGTCAGTTGGACGGAAATTCGCCAGATATGGTTGTTTACTTCACTTTAATTTTACTAACTTGCGGTAGATAGATAGGTAATACCTCAACGTTTATTTTTCTCCTATCCACTGGTAATTGTCATTTCAGTTTTCAGTAAACTTGTTTCTGATTTTTCGTTGTGTTGGCTTTGAATTTCCACCTACATAAATCGGATGCGAGCCAACACAGAGCTGGGTAGACAAGAAGAATCGACATGACTCCACAAGTTGTAGACACGCGCCCCTGAGGGTGACGAGTTGTTGTGAGGAGTTAGTCGGAGCCTGGTTGATTATGTACGGTTCACCTCCTGGGGGTTCGGTTCACCGACCGGGCGTGCAAAATGCTTGAACGACCTGGGGTGGCTGAGTGATAGGATCGAGTGTTGTGTGACGGGACGAGGTTGGTGTCTCGCGTCGCCCTGGCGACAGCGTGTGAAGATAATTCTACACCATTCACAACACCACTTATTCTTTGAGGGAACCTGCCTTTCCTAGTCAATGAGTAGCGCTGGAAGCAACGTCAAGAATAAGAATTATCGTGCTTGGGAAAATTCATTGAGCGAGACGGTGATGAGCGAAATACTTCAGGTATATTTTGACAAACCTGATGTGTCGGAGTTTTCTCATTACATAGATAAGATCAGAGGAGATTTCAGTTGGTACAACTTGAGTACCACACTTTTTTCACTCAGGCACCTTTTTTGGTTATTATTTTCAATAGTGAACCTTTGGAATCGACCAAGAATTCCCCCCCCCCCCTCAAAATTGGTTACGTTCAAGGTACCTTGGTACGTAGATTCCAAAATTCGAATACAAATTTGGCTGTCCGTCCACCATCCGCCGTACGCGGCACTTTCCTTAGTTCCCATGGTCCGATTTTGATAAAATTTGGTACCTATATGGGCTTTATTTGAAGTCTAGTGGTGATCCGAAGCTTTTGGTTGATGTCGGTCACTTCTAAGGGCTGAAAAATAAGAGTTGAAATTTTGATAACGCCCTAGGTCAACACATCTAAGATAGTATTGCATTTTTAGAAACCACGCGGAGCTCTGTAGGGCAAACCGTTCGCTCCCTACGGGAACTTATGGGTTGGACTTACGATAGATCAGAAACACGAGTGTGAATCACAAAAGAGGCCTCCGTTCAAATGTTGTAGGTAGGTAGTATCTATGGTTGGTAGCATCGTAGCTGTCCAGCCTGACAGGTTTGGCATTATCCTGGATGTCCAGGTTATCAATTGCAGCTTGGACATGGAGCAGACCTAGCGAGCTAAGATAAGAAATGATTTACGGCAAGCGGTTGTCGGAGCTAAAAGAAGTGGCACCCAACAACATCAGGGTGATGGCTGCAACCTTGTCATGGCGCGGAGTGTGGTGCGGGAAAAGTGCCACGTAGTTGCGAGAGTTGGGCATGTCAGGAAGTGTACTCCGTGGTGTCCCCAGACGTACTGCTCGGCTCATATTTAAACAGGTGGTCATTTTATAGAGGGACTTCCTTTCATCCCTCTTTCCCACCCCCACCTTCCTTATCATCCTTCATGCCTAGGGCCGGCGTTGGGTGAGTCCTGGGAGTCGTCCCCATTATACTTGATTTTACTTCCGAGTCTACCAAGGTAGCGGAAGCTTTGTTTTCACTTTTCAAAGACGAAAAAAAAAGTTCTCCAAAATCAAAATTTTCACTCGCGTTTTGCGTTTTAGACCTTTCTGAACAATTTTGGTTCCGTGTCTGTGTGTCTGTCTGTCTGTGTGTCTGTCCGTCTGTCACGAATTCCTTGTAACGCGCATAACTATACGAAATTATTGTCCGATTTCTATGAAACTTTCAGGGATTGTGCGGATTGGTGTGTAGACGGTCCCCTATGAAAATCATTATCCTCAGACTGATACAAGCGACTGCGCATGCGCAAACGTGAATTCCTTGTAATGGTCATAACTTCTACGTTTTCCATCCGATTTCAATGAAAATTCCAGGGATGTTACGGATTGGTATTTAAATGGTCTCCTATGAAAATCACTACCTTCAGACTGATAGTAGCCACTGCGCATGCGCAAACGTGAATTCCTTGTAACAGCCATTACTTCCACATTTTCTACCCGATTCTGATGACATTTTCAGGGATTATGCGGATCAGGTTGTAGATGGTCCCCAATGAAGATCATCACCCCCGGACCGATAGTAGCCGATGAGCATGCGCAAACGTGAATTCCTTGTAACAACCATAACATTTACATTTTTCATCCGAATGTGATGAAATTTTCTAGGATTGTCCAGATTAGCGTGCAGATGGTCCCCTATGAGAGTAGTGAAAGGTAATTAGAGATTGGTGTTTTGATAATAACTATTATTCATCGGATCATCTATATAATCGGGTTATGGATACGAGGAAGCTATTTGCCACACCCACTTGGCATTTTTTTTTTGTTAATAAAAAAAGTTAATGAAAAAATAGTGACAATGGCAAAGCCGAGTTTTCTTCAGACAAGTGATCTATATAGAAAACTGATAAACCTTTGTGTAATAATTTTAAACACTACGTTCATCTTTGGGATATGTATACAGTACAGAGATGACGAATCCTTCAAGTTATTTTTAACTCTTGGCCGAAACGTTGTTTTCCCGACAAAATTTCTTTGTGTCATAGAAGTTTTAATCTAGTTTATTTAAATTCAGTTAAATGTTTTTTGAATTTAACCAGGAAGATCAGGGAGAATTCAGAAAAGTGAGATCAACTGAGTAAGTGGAAAACCCCAAGAGGAGAATTAATTTACAAATCTGGATCTTTGAATTAGAACTCACCAAAACAGCTGGGTGAATATCGACAGAGGGACTGGTTGGAACAAAATTTAAAGTGTCTCTTTTTTTAGGGAGATGGGGGTATACATAGAACCACATGATAGAGCTCTCATATCTACAACTGTAAATTCTTTTGAACTACACTCAATGGATTGAATGAAACACGTCAATCCATTCGTGACGGAATGCATTTTTCCTTATTCTAACACAATAAATTATGAGAAAAATGTACTTTAGCATTTAAATAAACACTCAATTTAAATATTTGTATTACAACACAGTTAATGAGAACAACATATTATGAACTTGAACTCAACGATATTGAAGAAGGGGGGTACCTCAAAACGTTTATGCTTTCTTACCTGAACCTTTCTATCATTAGACGCAAAATATGTTTCAATGGGATTTTTGAATCCTTTGAATTTCACCATTTTCTTCGATCAGTATAGATTGATGCCCTCGCCTCCAAATGTATTCATTCGAATTGTTTTAGTCACCCTATTCGGATGAAAACAAAATAATGAGAAGTCCAACAGCAAGATGGCAATTAGAAGCCTCGCCGTTCCAAAGAGAGTGTGGGCCTTATAGTGAAGAGAGGTTGAAGTGTGTTCAAAACCTTGTCACAACTCTCCAAACTTCCTCCAGCAGGAACAAAGACCAAACTTTACACTCTCGTTTCAATTCCATTAGACAGGGAGCTTTGTTCATCTCTTTAATAAACGTCTTTCTGAAATTGGACAAGGCGTCCGAAGAAGATTAAGTTGATCATGTCGAGTCATTGTCGAAGTTGTAGCGTTTAAAGGGGTTTCTTGGATACATCGATAAGTATAATCGATTTTGAATAGTTGATCATTTATCGTAGAGTTTTTTGTTTACCGCCGTGAGAATTGTTATTTTTAACTCCTTGAATCTATTAGTTTGTCTTTTTGTCGAACGAAGTAGGTACTCAGGTAGTAACGTAGGTACTAATATATTATGTTTGTCGTGGAACTCAAAATTAGGGTTTTTTGTAGTATTTCGATTGTGATTTTTTGCTAGTCGAAACGTAATGTAAAGTAAGGTACACTTGGAATATTTGGTGATTCTACGTAGGAATATTTAAGGGGAATACAAATAATTTCCTCAGACTCATAAACTCTCCTCTAGATATAATATTTAAAGACTGTGAAATACGTAAAAGTCAAACTGAAAAATCAAAGGTCAAGAACGTATTGTGTACGCTTCTTTGTTATATAAATTTTGACCGTCGGTGACTTGAAAAAAGATGATTAATCCTATACACAGGGAATCTCAAATTAGGATACCCAAGTAGCTCAGATTTCCCCCCCCCCCATCTATAATAATATCTACGATACATAGTTAAAGTACTTTTGACGAGATAAGAATCTGTAGTAGTTCTTCCGATAATTCAAAGTTACGAATAAGTTTAGTCTTAAATTTAATGTTTGTAATTTTGGTTTATTATTTTCAATGATCTACCGTACGCGGAACTTTCCTTAATTACCAAGGATCCAATTTGATGACATTTGGTATAAGGGCTACATTTGGGGTAAAGTTTAGCCGCGAAGCTTTTGGTTAGTGTCAATAACATCTAAGGCCTGAAAAATAGAGGTTGTGCTTTTCAGAAAGCCCTCTCTCTGAAAAAGTCGATAAAAAGTTATTGTTTCTTCACCAAAATTCAAAATGTAAGTCAATTTTTAGAGTCGACCGAGAACACCCAGAGCTCTGTTGGACAAATTGTCTGCTTATTTTTTCTTCCGTATTCATCTCTACCGTTTGATATTAATTTCAAGTCTGTTTTATTTACCTAACAATGAAAAAATATCTCGAATTTCAGGAGACAGGAAAATATGTGCTGTATTGATGAGGAAATCGCGCAAACGGGATTACTGATAACTTCGCAGACTCTGCGCGGTTATGTTCTAATATCAGTTTGATACCTATTGATGACTATAGGGAGGAAGAGAGCTCATAACCGTCTAAATCACGTGAGTTTACGCACTTAACCGAACTTGCCCAAATTGATGGGAAAGGGCGAGTTTGGAGCTTCGCCAACGTAAAATTTAATCGAGTTTCTCAGAGGGTTGAAGGTGTGGAATGGGGTGAAGTGCAAATTGAAGTGAAATTAAGCTTCCAGTTCCCGCAGCTCTCTCCCTTCTGCCGTCTTTATCACCAGACTCTTAAATCGGGTCAACAACAAACTGCTTGGTCCCGACAACGCTACGGATAATGTTCAGGAGGCCTCACCACCTTCCCTCGAAGTAGAAAGAATTTATTCATCGTGATTCAAGGGGAAATGTTTGCTCGTGAGTGTTTTCTTACGTGGATTGCAATTAAGAACTCAGTGTTTCAACTCCGAACAACCAAAGTTCTTAAGAAGATGCTAATGATTAAAAATCTCTTTCGTTTTTCCTAACTCTCATAAATTGGAGGAAGCGGCAAAATACCACTGCTCACAGTATTGTATGATTCATGACTGCACTTTGTAAAACTGCCATGTCCTATTTTCCTTGTTTCCTACACAAAGCTGTTTTTGACACGAATAGATTCGTGACCTATGTCTCATGGTTTGGAGTTATACCCCAAAACTTATTCATTATGAAAAATGTCACGAACTTTTGGGGTGGCCAAGACCCCAGCTTTCCTTGGTGGACTTGACCCCTAACTCTATTCAGTGGAGTAGTTTCGATTTTTCGTTAGTAGCCTAGACCCGGTTTATGTTCCTATGAACTTCTGTGATGTGATGGAAACCATTTCTAGAGAAATTCGGACATGCAGAATTAAATTCTGCATTTCAAATTTTGGAAAATGAAAGAAAGTTTTACTAGGTTTCCTAGGCATTGGAGTTTTTTGACATTCGTTAGTACAGCAGTCTAGGGAATTGAAAAACTAAAAGATTGCCGCTGGAATCATCAAGACCAAACCATAATTTCCAAAGAAAAATGGGAAAACCCGTTTATTCAGTTAAGTTTTCCCATTTTTCGCCGGCAATTACTGTTCGATTTTGATGATTCCAGCGGCAATGTTCCAGTTTTTCAATTTCTCTAGACTGTTGCACTGATGAATTTCTAAAGTCACTGAAAATTTCAAATTCTGGTACAACTTTTAAAATTTGAGCACCGGCAATTTTGAGAAATACTGACTCACAACGCTCTATTTTGACTGGCTCAGAAGTTGGTTGTTATTCCGAAGAGCCAGCGAAGAGGCAGCTGATCACAACAGATCACCGACTATACTATAGTAACGCACTATAAAGAAAATCCAGTGATCCTACCCATTTCTGTACACCAATAATCAAACACTAACCTGAGACTATTATAATATAATATAACCCCAGATATTATCTGGTGCTATTTTCTGAAGTTCTATTCTTTAATGTTTACTCTTCGGTAAACTATCGTCAAAGCTAACTCTGACAAATTTATGAATTCTCTCCACACTGAAAATGTGAATCAGTTGTCATTTATCAATATTCACTATATTTACTATAAAACTCACTCTATGTTCACTATATTTACTTTTCGCTTGTATAAATATGATAATCTAACTAAATAGAGCATTGAGTAATTTTTGCTGTTCTTTTGCAGTAGGTATAGAGAGTTTCTGAGAAGGAAAAATTGATCTAAATTGTCAAAAATCAGTCTAATTTGCTGTGGTTTGTGTCCAACAAGAAATCACAACTTCATATAAGCTGGATTATGATCTTGATACAGAAGCCTCATAATTGGTTTCATAATCAGCGATAAATTCGCTGGGTACATAAATATCTTCAGAAATAAAATATTTCCGTTTTATGAAATCGGATGAACCGCCTCTGATCACCAACTTATTATCCACTAAAGCAGAACAAATGCGACAACACGAGTATGAATGTATTTAGAAGTCGTAATATGATGAATACCATTCAACATTCGAGAGAATGTCCCACTGTCAGCTGACTAGCGTTGGCTCTGAAAATCCTCAATCATTGGGAATTTTCAGCACTAGCTGCTTCAAGATGTTTCTCCACCGCGATTCGCTGAAAGACCTACTTCCTTTCATTTCCTAACCCATTCTGTCTTTTCCGGTTCGGTCCTTCCATCGTTCCTTTTATATCCTTTCATTTATTTTCTATCTGCTCCTTTTCCCATGTCATTCTATTCTTCTCGCGTGACCTCACAGCTTTGATTACTTCTCTTTTTTTCTATATTGGTATTACTTTTTTTTTGCTGAGTGCAGGATAGAGATGATCTCTCTATTAATGTGAATGCTGCCTAAACTATTCTTCTAACCACCACCTTTGACTAAACTTCCAGTAGTTTTACCCCAAGTGTTAGCCTTCAGCTGTATTTTTCAGAGCCCAGAATAAATATTTATCTAAGAGGCACTACATAGGCCTACTTTAGTTTACCTGTACAATTGTTATCTAGTGTTTTTTTAATAAATCCAAGAAGATTATTGTTGAGAACCAATTGGGTGGATAAGGCATTAGAATTATTGCTTTCGGACAAGCGTACCTAGGTTCCATTAGAGAAATGTTCCTTGGGGGTGGAACTTCCCAAGACGGAAGAGGTAAAGGGTGAAGGAACAGAGGTTAGGCTCCTTAATAATATATGTCCCTTTTAGTAGCAAGCCCGCCCACATGGCGTTCCTCTAGAATAATCTAATAGATCTGCCCTTGCGTCCTTGTTCTCCCTTTGTTGCACTCTCCCTTTCCTATCTCTTGGATCCCGAGATAGGTGTTGTAGAGATACCGGCTGATTTCACACTACAACTAGCTGTGTTAGTATGTACCACTCCACTAGTCAGAGCCTGCAGGTTTTGGAGACACTCAACAGGATCAATATTGCTGAGGTGGGGATCTACTATCATTCATTGAACTTTGAACATCACAGCGAGTTACCTACCGAAATATATTATCGCACTAACAAAGGAACTAATGAAATAATAAATTATGTAATTTTTGGTTTTTTTGCTACGAAATCACAAACGATTGAATGTTTTTTGTAGTTTGAAAAGTAAGCTAACCTTGATTTGACATAGATATGTCTTTTGGCTGGGGGTCGAGGCATTTTTCGCAACACTTGTTTTACCCAAAAAATGCAACGCTGCTACCAGTAAACAAAATCATAGCTATATATTAGTAGCTATGAAGATTCTTTAGAATACTGCAATGTATTACGTGCGATCAGATAGTTTTTTTTAAAGAAAAAATTCTTACTTATTACTTACTTATTCATTGAAAAAGTAATATGTAGGTTCATATCATTCATATAAAGTATTATTTCGACATTATTTCTTCAAAATTCAGTTTATTCATTGAAAAAGTAACAGGTAGGTACATATATGTACCTACCTTTTAAGATGTACCCAGCTTTAAGATATATCTTGTGTGTATTTTATTTCATCATTTCAATTTTAAAATTACACCTACAACAATGGACATATTCATCATCTATTGTTTATCCCTCTAAGGTAGAAATTTATTCGTGTACTTTCGAGAGTCAACTTGCCTACGCGAGTTCTTTATCCCGAGAATTGTAACGTTAGTTACCTGTGATAATTGATTTATCGGACACGAGGATCCCAGTGAAAGCGCATTTCAACAGGATTATCTACTAATTCTATCCAAGTAAGTTATGCAAGAGATTTTTGCTCATACAGAAAAGCTCCTTATGACTTCTCAAAACAAGGTGACTCAAAATAACATTTTACCGGTGTCTCATTGTAATTTTAATCATGCAGTCATACAATATCAGAGTTTTGGAGTTTTATACATTCGGTACTTTTCCTGCCTTACTCCACTAGATAAGTGATGAATTAAATATTCTGGCTGTGTGTACCGTTTACCATCAACCGGAAGTCGATCATTCATCTTCACCAAACTACCAGAGATGAAATCTTTACCTAGAAGCGGGGTTATGTACCGAAAGGGTGAGCGACATCAGTTACCTCGTGGGGAGATTGGCGTTATCATCCATGCGGTGCAAAGTCTCGAAGGAAATTTGGGTTGTGGTTTTACGCCCGCAACCTCGTCGGGTGGCTGGGTTGTGATGAGTTGTTCACGGTAGGTGTTCCAGCTTCGGAAGAGCTGGAAGATGTTGATTTATGGTTGAAACTTTCGGGTGAAACGGTTTTAACCTGTTGTCAAGTGCCTCTGCGAGCTTTCCTAATTGAACTTCGGTACCCTTCCTGGCGCTAATTACAGTTTTTGATGGCCACCAGAGTGTTGAAATGTGAAGTGCAGAGATTATTCGTAACTTAGGAGAAAATTCGCATGACTTCTAACCCCACGAAATGAATCAGAAAGTTTTAAGCTATATCTTAATAAATTAAAACTTGGAGACGCAATTTTTTGAATGTATTTTGAGCCTATAGTTTCCAGGATGATACAACGTTTAAGGCTAGAGAAAATGGGGTCTTACACCATATGAACAAGTGATCCTCTAAGGACCAGAATATCCAATGTGGGGTCTTCCTCTCTGATTATCTCGTTAAACTAGCTTTGTCATGAAATAACAAGTTGGAGTAAAGTTATGGAAAATTTTCTTTTCATTTGTCGTATAATCAAAGAAAATTTGATCACCTTGGATGACATGATAACTACCTACCGCTAGGTGATTATAAGCGAATAATTTATCACCTGTTTATCAAAGAGCTGAAGATTCATGGATGCAGTGGATCAGTGATACATTATGTACTATTTATTACAAATGAAAAGTTCTTTTAATAATTGTCTGTCATAGAGGAAACGTCTTCCAAGTTGGGTGAGCTTCCTCAAAAATAAAAACGTGGACATGTAATATGGCCATATTATGGACATCGACGTAAAGCAGGTATAGCAGTCCTCATCGATCATAATGTAATGTACCTTCCAGTAGCGATTGCTACTGTTTGATACCTAACGCCCATTAATTATGTTTCCACAGTAACGAATGTAATTGTGTTGTGAGGAGTGGAATAAAAATTGACTTAGGGATGTCCGATACTTCAAAAGTATCGATATAATATCGTATCGATACATCTAAGAAGTATCGATACGATACTTTCACAAAAATGGGTGAAATTGTCGTTTATGTTTCTCTCCATCAGTGTGATATCTCTCCATCACGAGGATAATAATTAATGTAGAATGAACAAAACGATAAATCACTCATTTTGTTATTTAAAACTTGTTTTTGTTTAGGCACTTGTTTGGGTTAACATTTTGGTGGTCCTTCCTCGATACAGCAGGTTCATCATAGAGAGCTGGAAGTGGTGATAAATCATCCTGACATATACGTCACAACGGCGCTGGCGGGTTAATTTGATGAAGTTTTTAGTCTCCCAACAATCTACGTAGAGATAGAGGTACTGCCAAGTAGGTACCTTCATGTCGTAGGTATTGAAACAGATAAAATGTGATATAAAAAAGTATCGCCTCCGATACTGGAATATAAGTATCGATATTACAATGTATGTCAGGGAAAAAAGTATCGATATGTATCGATACTTTTTTCAAGAAATGTCGATACTTTTAAGTATCGATACTTTTGGGACATCCCTAACTTGACTTGGCTTTTGAGATTAGAAATGAAATATTCGGTGTTCCATGTTTTTAATTTATTTAGATTGTAATAATTGTGAAAGAGTCACAAATAACAATGTCATTGCCTTATCAGAATGACAGTACTACTGATCATCCACGATGAGTAATGATGGAATGACGGACTGGAATGATGGAGGTCCGAATTTTCTGATCTCAGGTGTCATTATTTTGGAGAGGAGGTCATGCTGCCTTTATTACTGACCGTTTAGGGTGGATCCCGTCAGTTCACCGTCATTACTAAAATAAACAAATACATTTATCTGATTGATTAATCATTGAATTAAAACATTCTTTATCATTAAATGGCGTGGAAGGAATCGAAACACAAATTTTTTTAAGGCAGGTACTCAAAGTAGGTGAACAACATTTTTACAAAATTATTTAAATTTTTAGGCAAGTATACAGGAATTCTTATATTTAGTTCCCGTAATAATGAACTACGTTATTAACATTACTGTAGTAAGGTACCTTGAATTCTGGTACACTACAATTTATCCTTGTTATTATTATTTACAGAATATATCCCTTGTTATTTTCAACAGTACTAGCTACTTTGCAAGGGTCCATTATTTAATTTAGCCTTGACACACTGTACAGATGAAAAGAAGAGAATGAAGAAAATAATAATTATTTAAGGCAATAATATAATAATAATAATAATAATTTAGGCAATTATTGCCTTAGTACAGACCGTCTAGGGTTAGAGTGTGATGAAAACCTGGAACGAAACAGTAATGGCATTACCAGTAATTATCCTATATTTATGTTATTGGTCGTTTAGGGACCGCTTATGTAATTCGTTCTTCTAGTAAAGCAGAATTAAATCGTTGCTGAAGGGTTTTGAAATTGAAAGTATGTAACACGGTTGTGAAGTTTTCACACATACAGGGTTTTCTTACTACCCAGAAAGAAGGAAACCCGAACTTCCTATGTTCGAAAGCGAATGGAAAAAGCTGATTTGCTTCTGATAAAACGAGAGAGAACAGGAACAGTGAATTTCGATCAGAACAGGTTTCTTCCAGAAATGTTTTGGAATCTAAGCAGAACTAAAGGGCGCCGTGTGATTCTGGAAAGAAGTTGATTCAATAAGTCAGGAGACCGAAATAACGAGGTTCGAAATCAAGTTAGAGGGGCAGCATTGGGGGTGAAGAAGTAAACTGAAAGGTCTCAACACACTTTTGCACAACGTACAGAATGGTCCACGTACTCATGTAATGTAGTTTTCCGTTAGGTCAACTTATGTATTACTCGTACTTTACTGTAATTGCAACCATCACTACTCGAGATAGAATCATATCCCAACTGAATTTCTTGAGTAGGTACTTTTCCTTCTGGGGTAATCTGAGGAGTTTCCTTTCAAACGGGCTTATATCCACTTGGGATTTTATGCGGGAAATTGAGAAAAACTAATTTCATGGCGAAGGAAGTTGTCCACGGTTAACAACAATATTCTACCCCACTCAAAATTTGATGGGTTACGTTTCAACCTGATTTTCAGCAAGCTTTTAAAGCTGGATTCAAACTGTTTCGAAAGGAAACTCGTGAGATGATAAGCCTTATCCTGAAGATTCAGAATCCGTGAAAAACACAAAAATTGTGAAAACTGGATATAAGCCTGTTTGAAAGAAAACTCTTCATCTAAGCTCGAGTCCCAAAATCAATTTTTACACTCCGAACCATATTATTGTTTCATAATATTGTATTCCGAACGCTTTTGCACATAACTTATCTTAATAAATCACTGAACTAAACGGGAAATGAGTCGAAAGTGCTGGAATAATCCAAATATTCATTTTACTGTCAGCTAATGTTAATATCCATGAGATGATCAGCGAAAAAACTCAAATCATGTCAAACGCCGATAATTTTATCGCAGATCTCATCACCATTTCTACCCCCCGAAATCCAAAAACAAAAACATCCTGGAAGGCATAATTACACCTACGAGTATTTACTCGTAAACCCCGTATTTCTGGAATTCAAGGAGATTCTATTCAAAGTTAACAGAGATCGGAAAGATATTAACTGAAAAATTTGACGTTTGCCCAACTTGAGAACGACAGGTGCCTATTGGATTGAAAATGAGTGATCTGGTTATTATAATCCTAAATATGTTCTATAATACCTAAAATTTACTATATTTTGCTTCCGAGTCTACCAAGGTAGCGGAAGCTTTGTTTTCACTTTTCAAGGACGAAAAAAAAGTTCTCCAAAATCAAAATTTCCACTCGCGTTTTGCGTTTTAGACCTTTCTGAACAATTTTGGTTCCGTGTCTGTCTGTCTGTCTGTCTGTGTGTCTGTCTGTCTGTCATGAATTCCTTGTAACGCGCATAACTATACGAAGTTAATGTCCGATTTCCATGAAATTTTCAGGGATTGTGCGGGTTGGTGTGTAGACGGTCCCCTATGAAAATCATCATCCCCGGACTTATAGAAGCGACTGCGCATGCGCAAACGTGAATTCCTTGTAACGGCTATAGGTAACTTCCACATTTTCCATCCGATTTCAATGAAATTTTCAGGGATGTTACAAACTAGTATTTAGATGGTACCCTATGAAAATCATCACCTTAGGACTGATCGTATCCACTGCGCATGCGCAAACGTGAATTCCTCGTAACGGCCATAACGTCCACATTTTCCACCCGATTTCGATGAAATTTTCAGGGATTTTGTGGATTACGTTGTAGATAGTCCCCTATGGAAATCATCATCCCCGGACTGATAGAAGCGACTGCGCATGCGCAAACGTGAATTCCTTGTAACAGCCGTAACTTCAACTGTCCCCCAGGGGTCGCGGGTTCGAATCCCAGCCGAGGCTAAGTATTTTTTGATCCAATCACACACATCTACTCACTCAATTTTTCATCCGAATTTGATGAAATTTTCTAGGATTGTCCAGATTAGCGTGTAGATGGTCCCCTATGAGGGTAGTGGAAGGTACTTAGAGATTGGTGTTTTGAGATTAACAACTGTGCATCTGATCATCTATATAATCGGGTTATGGATACGAGGAAGCTATGTGCCACACCCACTTGGCAGACGTTTTACCCTTAATTTCAACCAAGGATATTCTCGTATTCCACTTTTGGTTTATTATTTTCAATAATGAACCTTTGGAATCGACCAAGAAAAATTGTTTTTAACCCCCCCCCCCCCCTTCAAAATGTTTTGGTTTACGTTTCGAAGTACGTAGACATCGAATAGAAATTTGGCCGTCCGTCCGCCGTCCACCGTATGCCGTACGCGGCACATTCCCCACTTAGCTTAGCACTGACTGATTTTAATGAAATTTGGTATGTAGGCTCCATTTGGGGTCTAGTTGTGCCCGAAGATTTTGGTTGATGTAGGTCACTTCTAAGGGTTGAAAAATAAATTTTGAAATTTTGAAAACGACCTAGCTCAAAAAATTTTGATATAAAGGTATTGTTTTTCCATCAATTTAAGATATAATTATCCGTTGAAATTTTAGCTGACCGAAATGCGATCGATGTTTTTCTTCATGTTGAATGGTTGATGGCTCTGCAGACTAGTGATCTATATAGAAAAATAATAAACCATCGTGTAATAATTTGCAGCGTTTTCTTCAACTACTGCTTAAGAAAGTTCTGGTTGGAGAAGTCTAGAAAGCAAGAAAGAATCGATAGGGAAACATCTCCAACACCTACAAATGACTTATTCTACATATCTAGTGTTAAACCCAGAGATTTCTACGCTTTTCCTTGCAGTGCAGAGGTGGTTACTAAACAGGAAAATCCTACTGCTTTTAAATTTGACCTCCTTACCCTTTCCGCGACCTCTCTTATTAAATTTCAAAATCACATACGAGCAATCTTGTTTATATATTCACTCGTGACTTTTCTGTTAAACCGTGGAACTGAAGAGAATCCTCCCCCCCCCCACGCTAACAGTCTGATGGGGGTTCCAAGCTACGAATATCACTCACGGGATAACATCATTATTTACGTGAAGAACGAGTTAGGTTTTCCTGTTGAATGAGCTGACAGCTTTTCGCTGCTTCTGGTATTATCCCTTTCCGGACTCATGAATAATTCATCTCTCGCATGGTTCTTGCGGATGATTCCCGTTCACAACTCCTGGTGAAAAGTAGGGCATATCCATATTTTTCTCACTTCTCTTTCGTTTTAGATTGGTAGGTAAGTAAATGCTAAATCCATATCGATAATAAATTCGGTTAGATTTCTCCATACATGATACTTCTAATACATCAGTGGTAGGTCTCCAAATAAAATAACAGGTTCTTTGATAGTTCAGAGTAATCAAGAGTTGAAGATTTTGAAGAGTTTGGTCAGCGGTTGTTTAAAACTAGAATTTACAAACCAACATTGAATTTCACAACAGGTACAATCACTATTATTATGATTGGATCAAAAGTTGAGAACAGTCATGTGGTTGAATTTCCTTGAACCTCGTAAGAGTTGGCATGTCCTACAAGTTCGTACAGGTATAATTATGTCTCATCGGTTTGGACTCGTTTGGGATAGTAGCTACGAAGAAAGCCCTAATGTGCTCGCAACAGACATCTTCACCGGTGATATTCACAGTGTTTCATAAAAGCTACACAATTTTGAATTAGGAAGAAATGTCACCCATATGTTGTTTTATTCTATATTTCCGAAGTCGAACATCAAATGAGATAATCCGCTCAAAGGGTTAATTTCTTATTTCGTACGTGCTTGATGATTGATTATCAACATTGAATCTTTCGAATCGACCAAGAAAACTAATTTTCAAAGCCGTTGAGAAAAAACTCTCAGCTCCTTGTGCACAATAAACTGCTACTCTACGAGCAAGGTCAACAGCTGTCCCGTATGGGGATGCAACAAAAAGAGATACGTGATGATTATGCAAACGGTGCAGAACAAAAACCTCAGGAGTCTAGTTATTGCCCCTGCTACATTCGAACAAGAGACCTCCACCGCGACCTTAAAGTTGAGATGATAAATGAATTCACAAAAAGAAGAGCTATGGACCACGAAACTCGCCTCCACAAACATCTAAACCTCAAAGTGTTGAATCTACTGGACAACACAGGGACATACGACGATTGAAGAGGACCAAGCCCTTGGATCTTGTTACCAATATCTAGAAGATAAGTCATTTGTCCTGCAGTGGAGGACTTAAAGAATACCCCTGACGTTCTCCTGCGTGTCGTAAAAGGCGACTAAAAGGGATAATGGTGGGCAGTAGCATTACTATTTTTGGGAGGAGGCGGAGGTAATATACTAACCATCAGGGCTCATTCCAGATAGTCGGAGGTGTCTGGTGAATACTGCCTGTAGCGGCTCTGACACTGTGAGGGTAGGACCGACTCTTTAGCTTTTTAGTAACCGTCCTTGGGGAAGAAAACCCTGATTGAAAATAACCTGGCCTTCCATGTTGGGGGTTGGACGCAGAGTTAACACCTCTGCTCTGTAAAAACCACAACGTTACGAAACCTCAAAAAAAGACAGAGGAGGCCCATGTTCTTAAAAGGATTGTCGAGCCGTGGAATAAGAGAAGACGAAGAGAAGTGATGTGATGTGGTAATAGGTACTGATCTATGAACCACAGAACTGCGACTAGTACTCACTAAAGACACATTACTAGATGTATTGTACCTATATAACCAACAAATTATTTTTTAGGACGTCCCACAGTAAGACTTGGGCGTCCTTATGCGATCGATCTGGGGTGAAGGAGGACAACACTCAACAGAGAAAAAAAATAACCACACAGTAATCCGTTTTAGATCATTCTGAATCCAAATCCGCGAAAAAAACCATAGGTGTATGTCTGTGTGTGTGTATGTGTGTGTGTGTAGGTGTGTGTGTAACAAAATCTTGTGTACTCTGCACAGGCCTTAGTTCTCAACCGATTTTCCTGGTTCTTTTTTTGTTCGTCGCGGAAAACTATCTAGTTGTGCACTACGTCACCGGAATTTCGAATTTTGCCTTTTAAGGGGAGGAAAGGGTTAAAGGGTTAATGCTCAAAAAACGTGCGTTTTTGGGCATAATCTTGTGTACTCTGCCCAGGCCTTAGTTCTCAAAAGATTTTCGTGGTTCTTTTTTCGTTTGACGCGGAATACTATCTAGTTGTGCACTACGGCGTCGGAATTTTAGATTTTGCTTTTTAAGAGGGGGGAAGGGGGGGTTAATGTTTAAAAAACGTGCGTTTGAGTGCATAATCTTGTAAACTCTGCCCAGGCCTCAATTTCCAACCGATTTGCGTGTTTCTTTTTTTGTTTGATTCAAATAACTTCCGAGTTGTACATGATTTTACCAGAGTACCAAAATTCGCAAGGGGAGGGGGTGAGTGGGGGGATAACATTCACAAAATATCCGATTTTTCAATATTTCGGTTCCTTTACTGCTTACTAATTGTACCCAAGCTTTGAAATTGAGGGAAAATTCTCATTATACCTCCGGATTTTCATGAATTATTCTCTGTACCACCATGGAACTAATAGTGGTGCCACCATGGTGCCAGAACACCATAAACCGCATATTTCGTGTTTTTTTTTTGTTTTTTTTTTGTGTTTCACCTTGAATACGGATGTGAACTTCGACGGACTGCCTACCAAAACTAACAGATGAAAGTTCAATGTTACAACGTATCTCCGCTTTGGTGCCAGACTGGCACCATTGTTGGCGTTGGAGTGGTGGGGGGGGGGGGGGTGAACTCGAATTCGCATGTTGGGTATCGTAGATCATGAATTTTAAAATGCTCTTCAGATTCGAGGCTCGCATGCCGTTAGAAATGTTAAGGTGGATAATGGTGGTGGGGGGGGGGGGGTGTCAGTACTTCTTGCCTAAAGTAATAAATAAATTACATCGAGTGAAACAGTTTTATCACTTAACAACTGGTTAACTTTTCACTTTGGCGAAAAACCAAGATGCTCACGAAGGAATGTGCGAGTATTCCTCCTTTAAGACAAGGTGGACACTGGTTCTCCACACCACAAGAGAAAGCAGACCTATTTTGTGAAATTCTGCATGATCAATTCTCGCCCAATCCAGAGATTCGACCAGAACATACAGCATCCATCGCTGACAGATTAATAGAGCCACTTCAACTACACCCGTTCTCAATTTTCTTCACTCCTGGAAAAGTTATGAACGCCATAAAAAGATCTCCCACTAAGAAAGCCCCAGGATCAGACCTTGTGACGCAGAACCTCTTAAAGGCACTGCCTAGGAAAGGCATTGTGATGTTGACACAAATCTACAACGCAATAATACGGACTACGCACTACCCCAGAAAATGGAAACACGCACACATTATTATGATTAAAAAACCAAAAAAGCACCAAGCCAATCCGCATTCGTACCGCCCGATCAGCCTCATTACCATCCTTTCAAAAATATTTGAGAGACTGTTCCTACCACATCTTCTGGAATTTCTTGCCCCTCTTCTTCCAGGTACCCAGTTTGGATTTCGTCCTGGACACTCCTGCCAGCAACAACTGCATAGAGTAGTCGATGCTATACTAGACACGTATGAGAAAAAGCAGGTCTGCGTGGGAGTCTACCTCGATTCGGAAAAGGCGTTTGACAAAGTTCTTCATGACGGACTACTTGCCAAGGTCAAAGGATACCTACCAGATACGCATTACCGTATACTCCAGTCGTACCTCCTGAACCGTACATAAAGTGTGAAATGCGATTCCGCTCTGTCAACATCCAAGAGCATACGAGCGGGAGTCCCCCAAGGAAGCGTATGGGGACCGTTCCTATATCTAGTCTACGTACATGACTCCCCATCCACGAATGGAATCCTTACGGCAGACTTCGCTGATGACAAGGCAATCCTAAATCACGGAGAATCCAGCAGAATCGTGAGTAGCGAACTACAAACCTATCTTGATAGGATCTCGGATTGGTGCGATGACTGGCGTATCACCATAAATCCACAAAAGTCAGCAGCCATTTTCTTCACTCTTCGTCACGAACAACTCACAGACAGGCTCACTTTCAACGGAGCGCAAATCCCACTTGAATCGTCCACTAGGTATTTGGGAGTATACTTAGATCCAAAACTTACATGGGAAGTCCACATAAAACACCTAGTTGGAAAAATAAGAGGCAGAATAAAGCAATTGAAACATTTGTTGGATAACCGCTCAGCACTCCCACTAATATCAAAAAGGCTACTCTATCTGACATTGATACGTCCGATTTGGCTTTATGCATGTGAAGTGTGGGGCTCTGCCGCAAAAACGCACATCAATAAAATACAGGTAACGCAAAATCGAGTTCTCCGTCTTATAACGGGTGCTGAATGGTTCGTACGCAACACTACGCTGCACCAAGACCTGGATATCCCAATGGTAGAAACGATAATTAAAGAAAGATACGGGAAAATCCACACAAGCATGGTAGATCACAATAATCCTCTGGTAGCCGCTATTCCAGCGAATCCACCCCCTCATCCGAGCCGCCGCCGCCTGAAAAGGAAGCTCCCGCAAGACTTGTTGCTATAGATCCAAGTGTATTATATACATAATATACACTACCAATAATAGGTAGTTGGAGTGAAAAATGAACAATTTTAATACCTATTCGTTGAAATAAATTCTGGTTGAGGGCAGCCACTGGGTTGTACCTCTGTTCAAGTAGCATGCAAATTAGATTAAGTCTACTATATTCGTTATAAACAAAACTGTAATATTCTATAGAATAATAAAGTTATATTTATTTATTAAAAAAAAAAAAAAAAAAAAAAAAAAAACTGGTTAAACTGATCTAATGCTTATCCAATGGGACGTCCCCTGGAATGCATGCATTACTAAACAATATGTTTTACAAATCAATTTACCTCTGTATTTTCATAAAGTATTATTTATGCCACCAAGATTGTTGTGGGTTCTCGGGTGTTCCACCTTGAATACGGATATGATCTTCTACGGACTACCTACCAAAGCCAACTAAAGATGAATGTTCAACGTTACAACGCTTTCCGCAGAGGTACCAGTCTGTTACCGATGGAAGGTGAACGGGAGGGGAGAGGTGAACTCGAATCATGGATTTCAATGATGTTCAAATTCGAGGATCGCATGCCACTAGAAATGGTGAGGGGGGTCCAATATTTCAGATTCAAAATACTAACCAAATTACATTGAATGAAACGCTTTTGTGCAGAGAGGTGAATAAAATGAACTAATCCATATCCGATGGGACGTCCCTGGAATGTTTTGAAATGGATTGAATCGTACCCCAACAGTTCGCTTAGGTTCCTTGGTTCGTTTGAGGTTGGAGCGATGAACGACGGTTATTCGACCGGTAGATGATGAACTGTCAGTTGAGAATAGTAGATTTCACAAATTTGTGAAATTCTCCTATTCATAGGAGAAGGTCGTCGTGGCTGGGAAGTCATCATAATCGTGGGTAAGTCGTGTGTGTCCGATTCACGGCCTGGTAAGATTTACTTCTTCTGTTCGGGAATGGGTAATTGTTCCGTCACTATGCACTTTTGCCCTGCTCATAGAGTTCCATGAAAGTTCATCTTTTTCACATTAACCTTCGGGCGAGCGCTTGGGCGGCAATTTGGCCGCCTTTTCACCAAAAACGATCTTGCATAGACTACAGCGATTTGCAGCGCAACGGAACGTACAGGTATTATCTAATTACAACATAAGACAACAGATGGCAGGTAGAAGCTACGTCAGATTCGTGAACGACCCTCGTAAATCAGTGTGAAAGTTGACGACGTCAAATGTTTTGAAAGTAAACATGGGTAGGAGCGAATGTGGAGTTAAAATGACACTGGGACTATTTCAAATGCTCGTTTGGTGGCAAATGTGAATCGAAAAAAAAACGAATCACTGACTGAAACAGGCTTAATATTTATTCAAATTTGCTGATCAAATGCGATCATCGTTCGTTTCTTAGATTAATGATTCGTACTGTACCTACCTACTCAGTTGCGTTTCCTTAGAAATTGCGCTTATTAACTTCGCAAATTCCCTGTTTTGGTATTGCGATTAAACCTCCTCCTTTCCTATTGGATGAATTTGAATGAGAAAAAGAACTTCGCTTTCCCAGTTCCCTTTTATTGAGTCCGGTGACCCGTCTCTGAGAGCTGTTCGGGTGGTTATTCCTCGCCGATTCTGATAGTTCCACTTCAGCACCCGACAATACGTTCCAATCCAGGCAGTTTATAACAACATTCGACTTTCTTTTCAGTCAAAAAATTTAATTCCAACCAGAATGCGGCGTTCTTATTTTAAAAGTTACAGATCGCGGAGAATGGTATGCTATGTAAAATTAATTATTGTTTATGCTGCTAAATCACGAATATCTTTTCTGAAAAGAGGAGAGAAAAGAGTGAGGCCCATCCAAATAAATAATTGTCTGCCTCGAGGAAGAGGAGATCATCTTACCTACTTGTGGCAGCTAGCAAGTAAAAAACGTAAATCCACAGGAAAAAATATTAAAAGTTGGTTATTAGATTGTCGACGAGTCGAGTCTGAAAAGTTAATTTAGAATCTTGTTTACCAAGAAGGAGAAGAGGAGAGGGTGAGAGAAGCGTAATTTAGAGCAATTTCTAACGCAATTGAAGACGTGGCGAAGGACTGAGAGAAGGTGAAGAGGTCGCTAAGATCGAATTTCATTATTGAGCTTCCGAGAAAACGTAGACGGCTGTGAGGGATGAAAAAAGGACGAGAGTTGAGTTGGTATGGAAGGCAATTTATTTTCCATACTCAGTTTGTTCTAAGTTGGCTTTACTATACACATATCCCATTCCTTTATTCGGTTGCTTCTTCTTCGCAGGTAGGTGAGTAAACCAAACAACGGGCGTATAAATTGTAAAGTTGGAAACCCTCAATTACAGGTGTCAAAATCGCTTCCAATACATTTGTTGAAGTTTACGTTGACGATTTATTACACACTCGCATAATAATCATATATCCATTAATAGTTATTCTATGCAAATCACATTGTCAGCAGTTTTCTCTGGATGCTTCCCATAGCTCAACCGACATCCACTAGATTTGGTAAATTCATACAATGTTAACAAGCTGAACAAAATTCGATGGCGATATTTGTATCGTGTTAATTTATGTCCTCTCGGAGAATCAATCAACCCAATTCGTTTGAATGGCTTATTATCCGCCTGATTCTCCTTTCGTATTCCAGTTTCATTTGCATAGGTTTTGGAACTTCGTTCGAAAGTGAAGAAGCTATTGCAATAAACTCAAAATTTTTTGATTTATTTCCCTTTGTATGACATGTGTCACTTTGAGTAATAACTTAAACTAGATATGAATTTGCAAATTTTCCAAATTTGTGCCAAAATGTTGATGATGAAAACGAAGAGACAAAATCGTTAGCCAGTAATTTTGGAGAATTCTAGGAGGTCAAACTTTGAAAAAATAGGGGAAAACCCGTGTTTTTAGGTTTTTTGTTGTGGATAGCATCATAATCTTAGAACCATGTAATATGGTACAACCGGAATCAGCACGAAATTTTTGACCTCTGGTGAGACTTTCGAAACAAAAAACTCTAAATGAGGAAATATAATAAATACCTAATACCTAAATATTTTTTAATTCTGTACCTAGTCATATAATGAAATTGAGGGTTAATTCGTGGAACCCAAAAATACGATAGGCGAATGAGTAAAAGTAAAACTTGAAAATGAACTGATCAAATTTCCAAGACATGTCTTGTGCATGCGGTACGGTGGCATGATACTTATACTGAAAAACGATTAAATTAACAATTTACGTGCAGACATTCCGAGTAAAGTTGGTGACAAAATACCTTCGTGGTGACAAAAAAAAAATCTTTTTGAGGAATAAGTATTTTTCTGTACAGATCACTGCAAAGTCCCGGCTTTGCCATTATCACTACCTGCTAACCATATTCTACCTTCACAATCATTTTATCTTGAAGAAATTAACGCTTCACACTCAATGCGCAGAAATAGAGAGTTCTGGGTACCTTCATTAGAAAATTTGAGTAACAAATAAAAAAATGTTAATAAAGATGCAAACTGAGTACAACTCAAAAAAAAAAAAAAAAAAAACGAACTACGATCACATTTTGGTCACCTCTTTTGCGATTCACACTCGTGTTTTTGATTTATCGTAAGACTTAAGTACGCATAGGGAGCAAACGGTTGGTCCTACAGAGCTCTGGGTAGTTTCATTAAATTCTAAAAATTCACTTATATTTAAAATTGAAGAAGAAAAAAATACCTTAATATCGAAATTTTTTGAGCTAGGGCGTCATGAAAATTTCAACTACAACCCGAATGGAGCTCAAATACCAAATTTCATCAAAATCAGTCCATGGGAACTAAGGAAAGTGCTGCGTACGGGGTATCACGGATGGCGGACGGACGGCCAAATTTTTATTCGATTTTCGGATTCTACGTACCTTGAAACGTACCTAAACCAACAAGTTTTGTGGGGAGGGTTAAAATATTTTATTCTTGGTCGATTCCGAAGGTTCATTATTGAAAATAATGAACCAGAATGGATACTTTGTCAATCCTCTCATTCACTCATGCTGAGCGAACGGGGTTTTTGAAAATCATATTGACGTCAAGTTTCAAATTTGTACGGTGCGTGAAACTGCCCTCCCGGAATTTCTGGATCATCTCCAGTTTGGTATTTGTTGCTTAATTATTATGAGTCCAGCTTTACTACATTTCCCAGGATCAAATCGTGTTTGTTCCCAGAAACATCGTACAATTTATATTTCATTTAAATTTGTTAGAAATAAAAATAGTTCCTTTGTTCGCGTTTTCTTTCTACCTAAATTCTAACACTGATATCCAAGATTGCGGAAGTAAGTTCCGGAGTTCATCCCCTCCAGCAATCGGAGCGTCTGTGTTTTAGTGTTTAGAAGGGAGAGTAATTCCCACAGAAGAGAACTTTCCGGCGTGAGACTGTCTCCAAACTTCGGCTTAAGCTGCTGAAGATTCCCATTCAAGAACAAAGAGGGCTCTACCTCGCTCATTTTGCGTTTCTTCGAAGGGCTCCTATCACAAAACCGTTCACCCAAAGTTTTAACTGGTTGTGTGCGAAGGTAAAAGTTGGAAGCGCCTTTCTTTACTTCATACATCTATGAATTTTCATTCATTTTCACTTACGCTTCTTCGGGGACTCTTAGGGCAAATATCTATATTGTTCGTTGAAGTTAGACTTGGTACCACTTCTTGGTTACATTAAAATAAAGGTAGTGATAGGTGCAATATGTCTTGTAAAATGATGTGTAATGAAGGTTTAGTTTACATGATGCACCATCGAAAACCCCTCCAGTCAAAATACACGCTGGTATTTTAGCGGGTTTAAACTAAAGGCCCTGTTGGTTATTATTTTTAATAATTATTCTCTGGAATCCAACAAGAAAATTTTGTTCACCCGTTCCCACAAATATCAATGGTTTACGTTTAATAAATATGTATACGGTATGTATAAGGTATAAGGTACGTATAATCCAAAATCGAATAAAAAATTTTCCCGTCCGTCCGGATTTTGTATACTGTTTTTATTTTGGGTCTAGATGTGTCTCGAAGTTGTAGTTTAGTTCAGTTTGAGATCACCCAGAGCTCTGAAGGATCAACAGTTCACTCAACAATGGGACTTAAGCGTTGGATTGTTAAAGATCAGAAACACGAGTCTAATCTCCGACTAATCTCCGTTCAAATTTCAAGTGATAAAATGCAATCTTTGTTCGTTTCTTCGTAAACAATCACATACAAACTTCATTTGGTAATGAAGGCAACCACAACTCTCGGGTAGCGATATAACATTACTTATTGCTGGTAGTTTTGAATGAGTTCATTCATGAGAGAACACAGGGTAGATATAGGGTAGAAAAATTGTGTAGATCGAATGCTTAGATGCTTTGAATGTTAAATATAGGAAAGATTATAATAAAATTGTGTTTGAACGTTATTATGAAGTTGGCTGAAGGAACATGAATTCGGAGCGAGGACGATGCATATTTTGGATGGGTGTATCGGAAGGTGGTAGGAAAGAAGTACGCATACATTCTTGTGAGTAATTCAACAGAAGTTTGATATGGCATTGGTCCTCACAGATCGGCGCACAGAGCAAGGGACTAGGTAGGAAGTGCAGGACGACAGATATCGAAAAACTCATATAAACAGAATCAGAAGTATACCGTGAAAAAGAACCTTTCAGGCAAAAATAATGCGATAAACGTTGTCAATGCCTCTCGGTCCAATGGTCGCAGGATAGTGTGATACTGGTGTACACGGAAGGAAAAAACAATGAACGAAACGCCCTTGATCCGTATATACTTCTACGAAGGCGACATAATGTAAAGTTGAAAGGTGAGAAAGAGAGAACCAAGCGGAAGCCAGAGGCTGCAATAAGCCACCTGTATTGATCCGTAAATCTCTGTGTACAATACTATCTTGAATATCAGTCTTCTTTACATCTTTGTTGTATAATTGGGATACATCAGAAAACAACCAGTCCTCCAATCCGTGCTGTATGCGCCCAATCATGTAAGTAATTTTACTTATCGAATATTAGTTATGGTTAACGTTAATTTTTATATGATTAGAAGTGGTGGTTTTTACAAGTTTGTTTCTAGATGTACAACGTTTCTATAATAAATTATTCATTGAAAGTAAGCAGGTAGAATTACCTGATTCACATTCCATAAACTAAATGTAATTAATATGAGTGTAATCCATTCAATATTTCTATTCAATCTTATTCAATACTCATTAGTCAATATCTTGATGTTACAAGAGAGGTGATGAGATCTTGAGTTTACAGTTTGATTATTTTCCTAATATATCGACAGTTTTTTAAATGTTGTAGTTTTTAAATATTGATTAATTTTGTTCATCATGCGTATGTGTGATTTTTAATATTGTGACATTAGCTTGAAAATATTGTTCGTTCTTTCTTTTAAGAGGATTATTCACAAAATGATTTTACCAATATTAAAGTCTTTCCTTCGTCTCTATTGTTTGGTTTCTAAAAAATCGTACTAGAACCTTGAGATGTTTTCTTATTATGTTTCTCTTAGCAGGCATAGTCCGCAAACGGATAGTGTAGCTCAGAAGATTTGGGTCCGTTATTTCTTCGAGTGTAGTAAACCTTACCACGATATCTCAAGCCGCTAAGGGATTTGGAAAATATATATGGAGGATTCTTACTCAGGGATGTTAAATCTGTGGCATATAATCATACTTGTTTTTTCTTCGTGGGATAGGTACAAAGATCTACGACCTACTAGCCTCCTTCTTCCCTAACACGGGTTGGATAATGGATTTTCACCGGGAAAAGTCTCTTGGGGAAGCGTTTTAGTAGTCTACAACAAGGGTTATCCGTTGATTAATGTTTTTTCCACTACTCGAATGTTCGTGGAAGAAGGTCGATCACTACAACCTAACTCATTTCAGTCCATGATTTTTACGAATTGTCCAACATTCCTCTGCATTTCAAAATGAGAACGACTTCAAATTCGTCAGCACTCGTTAACCATTCGTAAAGCAAAAACCATGTATTCATTAACTAATTTTTCAAAAATATAAATACAGTACCAATCTGATCATTCTTCTCCTGAACACTTTTACCCGTAAATAGTTACCTCTAGTTCAGAGTTAGTTACCTTATAACTTGTTAGTTAGTTGAGTTTGTTACATTTTTGAAGCAATTGTTTTCTTCATGTTAACTTAATCGTACTAAATTCAAAGTACAACAATTGTATTTCTTCATGTTGATTTACGGTATATACCTTCAAGGTATTCCGAAAGTAGCTCCGAATTTCAAGTTGGCATTACGATTTCCTGTGAAGTTTGGTAGCCATGATGTCATCATTTTGGTTTATTTTTTTCAATAATGAACATTTGGAATCGACCAAGAAAGAAAATGCTAATCCTCCCTCAAAATTTGTTGGTTTAAGTTTCAAGGTACGTAGAATCCAACAATCGAATAAAAATGTTTCCGTCCGTCCACCGTACGCGGTACTTTTCTTAGTTACCATGGACCGATTTTGATGAAATTTGGTGTTTGGGGCTCCTTTTGGGGTCTAGTTATGTCGCTAAGCTTTAGGATGATGTCAACCACTTCTAAAGGATGAACATTACGGTTTAAAATGTTCAAGAGTGCTCTATCTCAAAAACTATCGAAATAAAGGTATTGTTTTTTTGCCAATTTGAAATAGTATTGCGTTTTTACAATTTTTAGAGACCACATGGAGCTCTGCAGGACAAACCGTTCGCTCCCTACGAGAACATAAAGGATGGTCTCACGATAAATCAGTTACACGAGTGTGAATCACAAAAGAGACTTAATCTACGTTGAAACTTTATCTGAATCTGACTACGATGCGATCGCTGATCGCTTCTTCGAGTTGTATTCAGTTTTGAGTTCTTAGCAACCAGTATTCAAACTTTTATATAAAGGAACCCCAATTTCCTATATCTTCAAATCGATTGTGACGAGTTTATTCATTCCAAATAAACTTGATTGTGAAGGTAGTATGAGTAGTAGGTAGGTAATAGGTACCTATGGTTGGTAGGTAAGAAAAAATAGTGACAATGGTTTGTTACCTACCTATTATGATCATCGGCAGAGTTTGAGTAGACGTTATTTATATATTACCATTGGAGGTAATTTCTCATGAATGTAGGCAACTTTTTCTCATAATGGTAACCATTGATTCTCGAGCGGAGGGTACATGAACTTATGCTGCCGCTGCCGTTTGGACCAACTTTCTACAGAATACCAAATTTTATTTTTCGAAGTTATAGACAAGTGCAATGAAAGCACTCAAATCGGAGTTCACGTACAACGTTTTTCAATAAAAAGTTTTTAAATGGAGCAGAGATTGTGTTTTTTGTTGCAGTATCGAATTCCGCGCTAGTTTTGAAGACTTTGGTATATGTACAAGAATGTAGTTAACTTCGTTCTAACGTAGGAGGCTCAAATTATAGGTAAGTTTTTGTTAATTCGTAATAAAGTAGGGCACGATACCATAAAATCTGGAGTGCTCTAATACGCATCCATAACTTACTACCCCCAGTTTTTTGGTTTAATAATTTCAATGTTAGACCTTCGGAATCGAGGAAGAAACCCTCCCCCCACAAAAATTGTATCATTTACGTTTCAATCCAAAATCGAGTGAGACGTACGCAATCCTTTGCCCAATTCTCATAGACCGAATTTGATGAAATTTAAATATAGTATATTATGTTGGTTAAATACAACATATTATTTTGGTTCCTTTTGGGGTTTGGTCGTTCCTCGAAAACTTAGGTTATTGTAGGTAGTAACTTCTAAGGGGGTAAACATTTGGGGTTGGAATTTTCAAAACGCCTAAGTTCGAAAACTCTCAATAATAATATATCTTTCTTTGATTAAAGTGGTGACGATTTTTAAGAATTTTATGACACCACCCAGAGCTCTGTGGGACCAACCGATCGCGTAAACGAGGAAAATGTTGCTTGACTTTTTTTTTTACAAATTAATATAGTGACCCAGTTACAGAGAATGGATGAATGACGACGACAAGCAAAATTTGCAAAATTTAACATTTAATGCTAAATGCGCGTTTCTTGTGACATTTTATCAAAATAAGTGGGTTACTGGGAACCTGGCCTCCAAAGGACCCCAAAACCTCTTCCCCGTCTACCAATCATGATATTTGGAAGGTAGGAAACCATTCTCTCGCAAGATTGGTTAGGTTTTCTCCGTTGCCGATGCATGTTGAACGAATGATGAGTGGGACACGAGTGTTAATTGCCCATGAACATTTGCTGACGGATGCGAGCTAATTTTCCATCGATTAAATGCGACAATTTTTTGTTTTCTCTGAATAGGATTTCGTGTGACTCAATTGCGCGACAATATGGTTGGTAGGTATTATGATAAAGATAACGTGTTTTTCGTAGAAGGGTGAACTTAGCAGAAAATGCCAAGTGGGTGTGGCACATAGCTTCCTCGTATCCATAACCCAATTGTATAGATGATCCGATGCATCGTAGTTAATCTCAAAACAACAAGTTAATCTGTAACATCCCTGAAAATTTCATTGATGTCGGATGGAAAACGTAGAAGTTATGGCCGTTTGAAGGAATTCACGTTTGCGTATGAGCAGTCGCTTCTATCATTCCGGGGATGAAGATTTTCATATGAGAGTGAGCTGAAACTAAGTTCTCAAAGCACACCATTATCGTGCTTATTCCAGGAAATCGGTCGAGTTCGGAAATCCTTTAGCCCTCGCCCCATATCAAATGAACCCATTGTCGCCGTCAGTGGCTGTTCCTCGATTCCCTCGTGTCCGAGACCGATTCCTTTAGTTCCCTTCAGCTCCACTACATCATCCGAGCGAAACGGCGTTCCCGTTATCAACCTCCGTGATTAATGGTGGACCTGGGATGGGAACCTAACCTTTCCAAGGCGCCTACCTGCTGCATCGCTTCCCCTTCACAAAGCGTCGCTTCATCACCCTGCCATAATTATGAAAGATCTTTCGCCAACGCTGCCACAACGCCATCCCCTTTCGCTCAGTCCGTGGATTAAACCGTCTCCGCAGGCCTAACAGCTCGACGAAATTGCAAATACGGCCTCAAACTCCTCTCCCACTAGTATTTACTCTTTTCCTCGGCTATTTGCACGTTTTGATAAACCCAGACCACCCTTCAACCCTCGCCTGTCTATCATTTTAAATAATCATTTTCTGCCTCTGGATTTTCTTTTTCCATCGTAATTCTATACCAATGGTAAATACCTCCAGCTCAACAGATGGAATGGAATTATTCAACTCTATTTCCTCTCACACACCTGCGTAATGGAAAAATATGAGCGAAAAGAAAGCCAGGAATTCAAAAATGATGGCTTATTAAGTCCCCTCAAAATTTGATGGTTTACGTTTCAAACTACCTAAAATCTGGAAATCGAATTTAAAAAAAACATCCGTTTCCCGTACGCTGCATTTTACCCAATTACTATGGACCGATTTTGATAAAATTTTGTGTACATCTGCTCCATATGGGGTCAATGGTATTGGGTCAAGTAATCAAAATGTCCTTACCTCAAAAATGTTTCTATGTAAAGGTATTGTTTTTGAATCGATTTGAAGTAGTATTCAATTTTTGGAATCGAATTAGACCACCCATAGCTCTGTAGGACCCACTCTTTTGCTTGATGTGGATTAATTAATTACCTCTGAAATTAGTAAATGTTCATGACTTTTTTCATCAATTAAAGATGGTGTTGAGTAGCTTTGAATTGTCCAAAAACGAATGAAACTACCCAGCCGATCAGCTATCCTTAAATGAACAATTATTGAGGTTATCATAATACTGACACCCCAGAAACCCAGAGAACCCATCTAATCCAGGGTCCCAGAAGGGTAGGAAGGAGACTTGCTCTTCGCGGACGGGTGATCCAACTTCACAGAAAAATAATAAACTGTTTTGTAATATTTGCAGCGTTTTGAACTACGTTTCCACGAAAGCGGTTCATGTAATTCTTGCCTACTTCTTGTTAAAAATTGGCACTTCTAGAAAATCCTCAAAATGGGTTTCAACTTTTCATAATATCAACAAGCAGACTTTTTTCATTCTAAAAAGGCGTATTTTTTAGTCCTATTTGCGATATTCAATTCAATATAGAATAATTTGATACGATCAGTACTAAACATTCTTCACAAACATACATACTGGACACTCAAAGTATTTGGACCCAAGGCCAAAATGTGGGACTACACCTCCAAATCAGGGCATGGGCCAAACTTAGGGTGACTTCCCCCTCTAAAGCCCCCGCCTAATTCCATTTTAACCTTAAGAGCGTAATTTTTGAACTTGTGTTTACCGTGGGTGACCAATGATTATCGTTGGCTTAGTCTTCTTTGAAAGCATCTGAGAGGCTGCGAGGCGTGTGGTTTCGAGAACCTGCTTAGCATTTTCATCCATCACCCAAGATGATTGATTGAGGCAAAGTTGACAATCGATTTTGCTGTCATTTTCAGGTTTTTGAGCGCTTGAAGTACTTCCACTCTATGAACTGGTGGTTAGTAGTTGACTCATTATCATCAGTTAACCCTTGATGAGTGCAAGAGCCCACTTACGAAGAGATATTTTATAACAAACGTAATGTCACAATTTCCGTTCATAGATTTACATTCGAAAAGTCAGTTTGATCGTGAAAGTGGAAAAAATAACAATTCACTAAACACATTGTGGTTTATTATTTTCAATAATCAAAAATTTAACCCCCCCCCTCCCCTCAAAATTTGTTGGTTTACGTTTCAAGGTACCTAGAATACGAAAATCGAATACAAAATTTTCCGCTCGTTTACCGTACACGGCACTTTCCTTAGTTCACATGGACCGATTTTGATGAAATTTCGTATATGGTATATGAGCTCCGTTTGAGGTCTAGTTGTGCCCGAAGCTTTTTGTTGATGTCAGTCACTTCTAAGGGTTGAAAAGTATTTATAAAGGTATACAATATAAAGGTATTGTTTCCCCATCAATTTAAGATAGTACCTATTCAATTTTTAGAATCGAATGAGACCAACCAGAGCTCTGTTGGACCAATCGATCGGTCCCTATGTGAACTTGGGTTGATCTTACTATAAGTCAGAAACACGAGCGTGAATCGTAAAAGAGGCCTAATCTCCGTTCAAATTTTAGCTGACCAAAATGCGATTTCTGTTCGTTTCTCCGAGTTGCATTCAGTTTTCGCGTACCTACCTAACCAGTAATCAAATGTCCATATAAGAAGAAACTAGGTAAAACTCCCTATTTCTTCGAATCGATCGTGAAGCGTTTATTTCTTCCAATTAAACTTGATTGTGAAGGTGTGAAGGCAGTATGTGTAGTAGGTAGGTAGTACCTATACTGGTTGGTAGGTAAAAAAAAAACAAAAAAAAAACAGTGATAATGACAGTGATCTTTGCAGACAAGTGATCTATATAGAAAAATAGTAAACCTTTGTGAAATAATTTGCAGTGTTTGTATCATTGTTACAAATATTGTTATTTGTGATTCCTACAAATTCCCCTTATAATTGCTACCTACCATCTCCTTAGTAAAAATACAATACATCTAAGATGTGTCTCATTTGCTTCTTTGCCAAATTTACTTGGGAAAATTGTCTAACGAACTTCATTGGACATAATAACTGTGAATACGCTTTTCCTTCCAGTTTTTTTTAACCATACTTCCAGAAATAGTTGTTCCTCTTTTACCCTAAAGTAGGAAACATTGACATTAGAATTTGTTGATATTTCCAATGTATTTAACCTTAGATCATCCAATTCAACAAGGAAATATGACCAGTAGGTAGGTTCTTCCTACAATTCTTTTCAATATCGAGCGATAGAGATACTTGAGTGGGTGTTGGATGTTGCTAGTTTCGCCCTTATAAATATATTGAAGAATTGTTGGAAAGTAAAACAAAGAAGCTCAGTTCAACATTTAATTTCTTAGAGTTTTTGATTTCATAGTTTCCTACCCACCACTTACTTAAATAAAATATGAATCCTATTAAAGTGCATATTAATTGTAGCACACTATTGGTTGAACAAACGTTTTATTTTTGTGACGACTTTGAGATGGATCATCAGAAATTATGGAGAAAGATGGATAAATATTATACATAGGCATCATCAAGCGTAACGAGGGATTCGACACACAATTACGACACGAAGAAAACATGCTAACGAGACTGACAATTGGCCACTCCAGAAATAAATAAAGATATAAATTGTTTCGTCTAGAGAAAATCATTTACACGAAGTTTAGTTGTTTAAATCTTTCGAATCAGTCTAATTAATTCAACAGACTCTTCAGTAGTGCCATCTCTAGAGTTCAGCATTGATACGGGACGAGCTCTAATATTAATGAAGAATTATTGTGGTACATTTTGTAGAAATTGTTGCTTGATTTTTGCGGTCACCTAGCTCGATTCGCCATTGGTTGTTCGGTCGACCTTGAGAATAGTTCATTTCCGGTCATTGAACCGCTACCTCAATCGCCAACCATCACCACCAGTACTTCCCGTTATCATCACCATACTACCAGATCTCTTGGTGCCCCTGTCAACGCACGTAGGAAACCTCACAGATTTCTTTCCCTCCGGTTCTCAATTCAGTGGCATCCAGTAATTTGTAGTAGTAAGTATGTGGAAGAACCTGAACAATCCTGTTCGAAGATGTACTGTAGTGTATACCTTATTTGGCAACTTTCAATATTTGAAGTTTTTACCCCTAAATTTGTTCCATTGGGCACCTAAGTACCTCACAAAAAATTGATTACCCTCGAACAACGCTAACTTGTGCCGCATCACCACCTAAGTTGATACCTAATAATGAGAACCACCGAAGTGCCAGCTTATTACGAAAATGCCAACATTTCTCCGGCCTCACGTTCTGAACGAACCCAAATTTTACACGTTGTTTAATTAGGTCTGATTGAGCTCTGGTAAAAATTTAAACTCAATCGGATAGGGATTGAAGAAATGTTTGAATCAACTGAAACTGTGGTTTCCTGTTAAAAACAGAATGAAATCGCCCATCAATCAACTGAATATTCTTTCCACGTTATCAAGTAAATATAATGAAGAGTTATAGAAAACTCCAAAACCCTTCAACTCGTAAACAATAATGTATTAAAGTCTCAAATGTATTCACTCCGGAACTCCCTCTCATAGTCTCTCCCATTACAGTCAATTAACAATTGCCGATATTCCCTGACATACTAAAGCCAGTTTTTGCTCAGTCATTGGGAAAAATATAATAGATTCCAAATTTTCATTTAATCAAATTGGAATCCATCAAAATCCTTCAAAAATAATATCATTGAAGAGTAAAACAATATTTGATTTTATAGTTGACTACCCATCAACATGCTTTGAATCGGTTTTATTTATTTTATTTTTACATCCCGAAAGCTTTCCCGAAAGGGAAATCACGTGTTCATCTAGAGTGGTTTTTATTTCCAAAAATCCGTTTGATGATATTCCATGTCCTTCTTCGCGGTGTGAAATGATTACTTCCTGAACTGATTTCCATATTCACAGGAACGAATGCGATGTCGGGTTTTCGATTTTTCGAATTAGCTGAATCGCATTTAGTCACTGAAACGACTTCGAGGGGCGACTTCGTTCTCATTTTCGGTGATCTTTCCAAGTTATGTTGCATTGATGAAGATTCTGATCCTGGTTTGATGGTGTCGAGCGTTCCAGTCGTAGCAATTATACGACAACGCCACAGTTGGGTTTTCTGCTGACTGTACCACATCATTTTCCACTGAATGAAAGAAAAACAATTTCATTGTTATGAAATCATTTCGTATTATGAAATAATTAACTGTACTTCGTAAATCCAGCTAGATAAATGATAAATTAATGGATATGAAAGGATCCATTGAAGGTACACTTGGGTGAATCCCTAAATGAGTTTCTTGAACTTGGACTTGAATTGAATCTCGGTAGAAGGCGAATAAAATATTTCCGACTTTACCAAGAAATATTAGGTAGTAGTAGTAGTACTACTATATATATACCTACTAATAATAATACTACTACAGGCACAACTAATATAGGTAAAAAAGTACTAAAATTCAGTAATACTGTTACTAAAACAATCTTATTGACTTTAAACGATAACTTTCATAAATTCATCTCAGCATGCGTAGTTAGGTCAACTTCTTCGCATTCTCTAGTTCTTGAAAATACTTAACTAGGTACATCCTCTCAATTGGACATTCCAACCCCAGTAAATTGGAAATGGCTCATACAAATTATGAAAAAAGCTGTTGCTACATAATGGTTATTATTTTAGTGTATAGATCACCCGACTGCATAAAATTGGTTTTCCACTAATACTTATCTATATACAATAAATTAAGTTGAGATGTCCAGACGTTGTGTGATTTTGGATCAATGATTGAACGAGACGTTGTCAGTCACACATAGTTTTATTTCGTATTTCTACAGGGGACCGGTTTCGGACGTTATGGCCATCATCAGCCTTGGGAGAAAATTTGACGAATCGCACGTTCGCACTGTGTATGATGTTCGCACAGTACATATTCATTCAGTGCGAACATCATACACAGTGCGAACGTGCGATTCGTCAAATTTTCTCCCAAGGCTGATGATGGCATAACGTCCGAAACCGGTCCCCTGTAGAAATACGAAATAAAACTATGTATGACTGACAACGTCTCGTTCAATCACTATATACAATAGATCTGTTAGCAATACTATCTACTAGCGATGTAGCAATAGCAATACTATCTATTAGCAATACTATCTACCGGGAATAACTTCGCTATCCGTGACCTGTGGGTGCCTTTATAACAAAATTCGGTTCTATGTTGCTCACAGATGAGTATAGAGCAAAAAATGAAAACCCATATTTTTCACCCTTCAGAGGTTACTGACAAAAACCAAAAGCATAGTGTCATAACTTCACCCCAAATGGAGCCCATAGACCAAATTGCGTCAAAATCGGCCCTTGTTTACTAAGAAAAGAGCCGCGCACATCAAATTTTTTGCTTCTGAGTCTACCAAGATGGCAGATATATTTTTTTCAGTTTTCCAAACCAAAAAAGAAAAATCAAAATTTACACTAACGTTTCACGTTTTATGTCTTCCTGAACAATTTTGGTGCCTGTATGTCTATGTGTTAGTGTCTGTGAGTCAGTTTATTTGCCTGTCATGAAATCCTTGTAACGAGCAAATCTGTTTGAAGCTAATGAACGATTTCGATGAAATATTTAGGATTGTGCGGATTTTATGACATTTGCAATTTGCGATCATCCATATTCCGTTTTCGCAGACTTTTTTATTCGATTTTAGGATTCTACGAACCAAACCAACAATTTTCATTATGGTGGGGTGGGATGATTTTTTTAAAGCTAGATTCCAAAGGTTCATTAGTAAAAATAATGAACCAAAAGGCAATGCTTCCATTGTTGTGATCACTGATACCTTCATCCTTCGACGAGGGTGTTGGTTCTTGAAGTTCTCCTTCCTCATTGATGTCGTCTCGTCTATCTCTTAAATCAGGGAGCTCTCCACTCTCGACCATATCTCGTATTTCTCTCAATGCTGAACCCGCCATCTCCAGTACGAGGAGCGCTTCTGCCTCACCAGGAACTCTTTCTTCCTTCCCCGAGCTCTCAGTAGCATCTTGCGGTGCAATCACGTCTTTCTGGATCGAGCGTTCATGACAGCTCTCGTTTATGGCTTCCATGTCGAATTTTGATTGGTAGGATAACTAAGGTATAAAACTCACTTCAGCTCACCCTTTGTTGTTGATTTTCAAATTTGTTATTTTTGGTATCTTGGCGTTGCAAATTTTTGTCTCCAACATGGGTTTAATGTTTTATTAGTTTCCGAATGCCGTGATTAACCTTCAGTTTTACTAACAAATAGGTAACCAATTTAACATGTTTAATGTTTTAGGGCTGGGGGTCATTCTGTGAATTCCGACACGCAAATCTGCAACGTTTTTTTTTCTTAGTTACCACGGACCGATTTCTTAGTTACCACGTTATATCGGCTCCATTTGGGGTCTAGTTGTACCAAGATGGTCACTGATCAGCTGAGTGAGCTCCAAGGCCATTTTCTCTCCTGTTGAACGCAGGAAGCTGAAATTTGAGAAGCAGGGTCAATGGAGAATGCTGAAGGCGCCTGAGTGGTCACTGATCAGCTGAGTGATCGGCAATCTAATATCTCCCTTGCGAGGGAAAAACATTAAACATGATTTAATGTTTTTCCCTCGCAAGGTAGAAATTGAACAGTTTTTTCAATGTCTATGTGAAAAGCAATTATAGCTTCTTCCAGCCGATTTTGAATTTTTCTCAGTCAAATTGGTACTCACTTTCAGTTCAGTGTGGGTTGTACTTTATTCTTGCACAAAGTTGAGAAGTTTGTAAACCTTTTATTATTATTTTAGAATGGTATAGGACGAGTTTGCGTGTCCTCTGATCTATGTGTTCACTCGTGGAAGGGCATGATACTCCAGAAATGTTTACTGTTTTTTGAGACAGAACCAATCTTTATACTTGTAGATACCAACCGTACCCAAAATTAATATTTAATCTTATTAGCTAAATTATTTGTTTAGAAATAAGACCAATTTTCGGCCCCGAAATACTGTTCAAAATGCATAAGATTTGGTTTCTAAAATTAGCGACATTCAAGCGCCTCCTAATGCCAAACTTGCTCCTTTTGATGTCTGTTTTGAAGTCTGTTTACCAATACTGATGTAGCTAGCTGCAAAGATGTGGTTAATGGGCTCATCCATTGGTAAGATCTCGATTTTTTTTGAAAAGGATGAACTAAATATTATACTCAGCCGGGGGTAGCCTTGGGTTCACCGCTGTCTATATTTATTTATAGATATTTACCTATACGGATCATCTTGAAAAACAAATCTTTGAAAAATGTAAATCAAACATCCTTTTATATTGGCATAGGTACGTTGATGATATGATAATTCTATAGACTTAAATTGAATGGCAACTTAATTCTTTTCATGAAAAAATCAATATACGTAGATGTTAAATTCACACTTGAACTAGGTGGAAATAAGCTCAATTTTCTCGATCTGTCCATCTCATTGATTAACATATAATATGATTTCTACATTCAAAGAAAAGATACCTATAGTGATATCACTATTCATAGTTCATCAAATCATCCTTAGTTCATAAAGATGCTGCTTTCCATAGTATGATCAATATAGCTTGGTCAATACCAATGAATGTTCAAAAATTATCAAAAGTATAATAGCCGCAAGCGATGGATATGGGGAGATGTCTCATTGATTCCATATGAAATAAGGTTCTTAGGAAAAAGTTTAGAGACGGGGTTTCTAATCTGGTCTAAGAAGTTGTGTTGGAAGAGAAAAAGTGGATAAGTATACCTTATTATGGAAAGATTTCTGACAAAATGCTATCATCTAGAGGTTTCAAAGTAGGGCTTAAAAATAAAAATAACCTTAAAGCTTCGTTGGGTTCTGTTAAAGATAAAATTAGCGTCAAATTCAAGAGTTTGGTTTATATAAGCTGAAATGTTCTTGAGGGCTTGAGTATTGTGGTCAAACTGGTAGGAAATTTAGGGAAAGAATAAAAGAGCATGAGAAGGATTTTAGGAATAACAAAGGTGATTATGCTTTTGCCACCTAAGAGAATCCAACCATAACTTTAGTTTTGATCTAAGAAGCAGACGGTGCATAGGATTTCCCCATTTTTGCCCGAAGGCAGGTATGTTGGATGTGCTTGAAAATTTTGAGATTCTCAAGAGTAATAGGTCTGGTAAATGTCTGAATGAGGTGTTCCTTCATCATTTTTCATCGTTGATGGGTTCATTCCTGCTATAGCTTGGTCCCCCCTTCACAATGTCACCCTCACCAATGTTTGAGCCCCCTTTCTCTTTGTCTGCCTAGATTGGCATTTGATGGTCCTCCCAGGTACCCTTCACTTCTCTGAACCAATTGGATTTTCCTTTCACTTATATCTGCTTCAATCTGATTGGGTATGACTTTCACTTTCTCGACCAATGGGATTCAAGCTCCCCTTCACTTGTAACTATATAAGCTATGCTCTCTGTGATGTACCTTCAGTTATTGTTTGTTAATGATGACGAACTAACCGTTGAAATCGATTTAACTTGTAACTCATCATTTTTGTGGAAATAGACAACGTTTTACTTAACTCTGTTTTTGTTAAAATGGTTTTCCGCAATCTCATCGCGAGTGATTTTATTTGCACTTATGATTCTTGACCGTGAAAATCACTGAATTCTGTTTGTTGTGATCATTAGTTGTGAGTGCAAATTGATCATAACTTCGATAACAATTGTGCCACTGTTCCGTCATTAAAATGGCTGGAAGAGAGGAACTGTTTTGTGATAGCAAGATATCCCAGCGTGGGAGGGTGTGTGCCTGGAAGTTCCACAATGACGGGACCTTAATCAGTCAGGAACCTACCCGCTTGAGCCCTGCGGCGACAAAGACGACATGGTCGGGCCTCGGGTGGGCTTTCCTTTTGTTGCGGTGGATTGAAACAATCATGGAGCCATTGTATCACAGTCCTGGTGTGTCCCTCGTTCAGAACAATGCTGTGATACTGCAACACTGATTTTATAATAAGTTAACGCGGAGGAGTTATTTTTTTAGGTGCATCCGTCTAATGTGTGACACTCCAGAAAATGAAAGTGCGTGAATAATATAGTTATGGATAATTTACCAATGGCATAATAATATAGATATTTCAACAGATACATTATAAAGGCAGGAATTGTATTCAGATACATTATTTTGGTTCGTATTATTATCTAGCAAAAGGCAAATTACATAGATAGGTAGTTCATTAAGAAAGAAGAGATGTAAAAACAGCGAATGGCTCTTCATCAGCGGACCTACCTATATAATTCAAGTTACTAGGTACAATATAATTACAGTTACTGTATAGTTATAGTTATAGATACTCCTCACTTGTCAACTGAGTCAACTTCTAAGAAATTATACTTTCAACAGTGGAGCGACACAGTAATGTTAGGAATAGGGAGGCAAACATGTACATACATAACATACATCTCCCAGAGTGTACAAATAAGTAATGGAGAACATTCCGGAGGAAGTGAAATGCGGTCGTGTAGGTGCTGCTGTTAACCCGAGATAAGGTTTCTTGGGATGCCAACTATGCTCTCACAGGGTAGATGAAAGTTCTACCCGCCACAGCGGTGGAGAGATGAAGCGTACACTGTAGGAAAGAAAACCTCGTATCCTCTTCCAACGACGAGATTCAAAAGATGAAAAGGTCTACCAGCTACGAGAGTACGAACATTATACGGGAAGTCGTAATTCGACTTCGGACTCGAAATTGATGCAATTTTCAGGGATAGTGTGAGTTGGCGTGGAGAAGGTCCCTATGCGGATAGTTCAAGGTACTTAGAGATTGATGCTTTGTAATTAGCTATATGCATAGGATCATGTGTTGCGTTTGAATACGAGGAAACTATGTGCCAAACCCACTTTTTTCGTTTTCTTGTTAAAATCAGAAACTCCGTGGAAGAATCCGTGTTTCACAGGTACATAATTTCGAGGCGAATGAGAAAACTTTTGTAGTGCCTCGAAATAAAAGATCTATATTGTCTTTCATCACAACCTCGAAGACGGTAGAAACAGGGTACAAGAAATGGGGAACAACATTAGCATGAATTAGCATCCGCCTTTGTTCATGTACCCGAACTTTTTCCGTGGTGGCCCTCATTTGAATAACTATTTCTCCCACTGCGGATCTCGCTGTATTTTCAACAGCCATTTAAACCAACACGGTGGGTTCACAAATTCCAGGTTTGGTGCGAAAAGCAAGGAGTTCTTCCTGGTTCAAAACAAGGTAACTACTCGCTCACTCCTTTCAACAACGTCATATCTCACCTTTTTTAGATATTATCTAAAAAAAGGTAGTTTTTTAGGAGAGCAGTTTTAAAGTTTGAAAGTCAGATGATTTCCCTTAAACGTAAATTTTAAGACAACAGTTAATTTTTTTTCCTTATGCAACATATCACTGTGAATGTAGCCCACACATTATCTCGCTATTTTAAATAAAAATTAGTGAAAATTCTGGTGATTTAAAAAATTCCCTTTCATTTATGACGGTTCTGTTCAAACATATATGACGGTGCTAGTAGTAAATCAGAATGTGTCATCACAGTCACTAAGAAATGCTGTTGGAGATAATGATGATTATTATAAATGCTTGCATACGAGTCTGCAACACATTGGGACATTTTCATGTGTGTTTTCTTATTGTATTTATTACTAGGCAGATCTCACCCGTGCATTGCGTACATTTGTCCATCGTCAATTTTTTTCGCTCACGATACTCTGGCCTTTTGTTCACTGATCATTTTGAAGTGGAAGAAATACGGAAATGGTTGAAACTAATAAACCAAAACAAAATGTCAACCACTACACAACAAGGTAGTGAAGTAAGGTTGTTAGTTCATGTACCCAAGCATCAAAATAAGAAAACATTTGATTGTTCTCTACGCAACACAGTGAGTCTATTTTATTTATTGGTATCGCGTGAGCAAGTTTTCGTGACGATTTTTCAGTTAATGTGCCAAAGCAAAGACATGAAAATGTCAAAAACCGTTTTGAATGTTAGATGCTGACGTAACTTGAGCTATGTCATCTTTGCAAAGATAATCGAATTCCAAATTGATACTTGCAACCAAATTTGGCTAAGTACCTATTGGCTATTAATTTCATTACAATTCACATCAGAAAATCATCAGAACAGATTCATTTTATCTTGGCAAAAGTTATAAGCAGCAACAAAACATAATTGTTCATGATTTATTCAAAAAATACCAACCCTAAAAAAAGAGAGAGAATAATGTTCTTCAGTCAAGAAAAAAAAAAAAAAAAAAATACGACACCTATGTAATGCAAAAATATGAATAGGTACCTACACAATGAGCGAAGGAATCAATGAAGAAAAACAACAAGATGAAATAAAAATACTTCTTAGGTCTGGCTGGTAAACGCGAAATACAAACGCTGCAAATCATTGCCCAAAGGTTTATTATTTTCTGTATAGATCACCCTTCTGTATAGATCCCTCCCTACCAACCGAAGGTACCTGCTACCCACTAGGGCATTTTTGAAAATTCCAACCCCGACCACCAACAGAATGGAAATGAAGGGTTGAAATTTTCAAAAATGCCCCAGTCGGTAGTCCGTCGTAGCTTTGGATTTGTTCATCCCGGAGAGCGTAACAGAACGCCATTTCAACTTTTTTGAAAAAGTTGATTTATCCAGCGTTGGGTCGGTGACTTCTGGATCTTCATCAACATCCTGTTCCACTAGCTGGATTTTCCTAAAAACACTTGAATTTGATTCAGGTACATATGTATTAGGAAACTAGGACTTCTGGACAATACGCTCCTCAGATGAATCAAACTAGGTACTGTTTCTTATTGTTCTTCATACAATGATTTGATGGTGTGAACAAATAAAATCTAAGTGACAAATACCACAAAATTGGAATTTTCGTTATTTCGAAATGATAAAAGTAGGTATTATGTTCGTCATAACTAACGCAACATGAACCCTGAACAACATGAAACCTGTATGCACAGAGTAACTATGTTTTAAACATTTTAGTAGTCAATATTCATGCTCTCCTCGTCGCTCCGAACGCATGGAGTACATTTTTTTTTCTCGATATTCAATGATCCATATCAACATCCATATCATGTATTGAAGATGTTGCTAGAATGATAGTAATATTCAAAAAACCCTAAAAACACGTTTTATGGTCATTTGTGACTTATTTTTTGAATTTTGGACCTCTTAGGATTTGTCCAAATTTCTGGCTAACAAATTCGTCTTTTCGTTCGCTATTATGAATATTTTGGCCTTTTTGCGAAACAATTACCTACTCAAATTATCGTCCGGCGTGATACACTCATACAAAACTCACTTACACATATAGATTCAGCATACACACACACACATACATTCAATTTTTTGGAAAACTTCAGAAATCGTTTTACAATGTTCCAAAACAGATTCCAATTAAAAGATAAAAAATAAATAAATATATAAATAAAAAGTCCATGTTTAAAACTTGTAGACTTTTGCAATAGCTTAATTTTCTTTAAAAATTCACTAACAAAGTCGAACAAAATGAAACTGGATAAATTGGGACTTTGAAAAAAATGGAGATCATCGACGTTTTCATGATTTAACTTATCTATATGAATTTTCTACCATGAAATGGATTATACTCGAATGTATTTATTCCACTCGGTAAAAATGATAAATAAATCATTTTTACGGCAATATTTCAGAACGTCTCACATCAGTCACCACCTTTCCCAACTCGTGAGATAACATTCTTATGAAATACACCGCAAGAAATAGCCGTATTTCATTGAATAGGAAATTTTCCGGGCACTCTTTCTCACTTGATAAACCACGATACCGATACGAGAAACATTGTGCAGAGATACTCCCACAATGAGGTGGGCGTTATGAAGGTTGAAAAGCATCTTGCCTCGCAATAACGAGCTTTGATAACACGGTAGCTATCAATCTCGAATAATTCTAAGGTTATTTTTATCCATCGAAATTTACATTTAGCACCTTTCTGCGTTTTCCTGACATTTAATAGTCATCTAGAAAGTTTGTGACACACACGATGTGTGTTAAATCGTTGTGTTTTCATGTCAAGTTTATTCGGATTTTGAGGCAGGTTTGGTGCTAGGCCCAGTGTGATTGCTTATAGTTTTAATCACAATCCAACAAATAGCATTCTCGGTCCACATTAAAAAGCTAATAAGTAATATTGATCAAGTAATATTGATCAACTTCTTTCTATAATATGTTTAAAAAAGTTAGTATGTTTAGTTAATATATGTCCATATTAAATTTTAGAGCAATTTAAACACGATTTTTCGGTCATTAAAGTAGGTTTCTATCTTGACAAAATAATTCTTCTGGAATAATAATAATAATATTAAAAGTAATAAATAATAATAATAGGTAATAATAGTAATAATATTTTTTTGTCAACATGGAAAACTAATTTTATGATCGAAAAATCGTGTTTAAATTGGTATAAAACTCTACAATCAACAAATTTTACACCTCAAAATGTCATAAATTAACTTGAACGTTTTGCATCTAATGCACTCTGAGTATCTGGAGATCTGTCATCACAATAGCTAAACTAGTAGCTCCGGTTCTAACCCACAGTTCTGAAGGGAGAAATCACTGGCGTATAAAAACCGGCCCACGAGATGGCAATTTCTGTGGAAGACTTGACATTAATAATAAAAGGACAGGAGCTGTACGGAAGAAACTTCATCCGGTGAACTTAACCAGCTGTCAGCGTTTTCCGAGTGAGTTAAGCTTTCATACCGGGATATTGAATTATAGCTACTTCGAACCGAGTATTTCGAGGTCTACGATTTCACCTGGTAACTCTTTTCAGGAACAATATACAGCCAATGTGAAGAGAACTTATTTGGAACATAGAGAAAGAGAAAGGAAGAAGGAAAAAGGTACTTTAAAAAAGAAAAAAGAACAGTATCATTGTAATTAATATTGTCAGTATCATTATTGTTGATATAATATCATTATATCAGTACATTATATTAACAGTATTATCATAATAATAAATCGGCTGTGCGTTGCAATAAAAGTAGTCTGGGATTTAATTTTTGAGAAAAAATAAAGTTTTATCTTCTTCTTCCTTTCTATTGTACTCCCCTCAAAGGCGGAGGGGGCCCGCCATAAAAATAAACAAATAAATCTAATTTTGATAAAATAAAATTTCATTTTTATTCAATTTTAATTTTCAATTAAAAGTTTTAAAACTTTCTGAATTTGTTTTTTAATCATACAAAAAATATGTTGCCCTATTTAGTTAATATTCTTCAAAGAAAATCTTGATCTTAGGATTATAGTGTTACAACCTACCCACGTCCATTTCTTTCGTGGTGTTACTATGAGACATTGAGATCCTTTATTCAAGAGAGTAAGCTCGATGCAAAAAATCCCATCGAAGCCGATCCTGCCGTTTAAAAGTTGCGCACAATTGCGCATTGCACTCTGTCCTCTAAAATAACCAATTCTCTTTTGGTGAAAATAATGAGTGACCGTACCAAATTTGGTGATTATTGATCGAGTCGTTTAGCTGTAATCGGTTCCGGGCAAACAACAACAATACTGCGGCAAACAACATTTGAAAATACTGTAGGAAAACGAGCATTGAAATTTTAAAAATGATTGATCACATTAAGATCACAGCAATTAATGAGCAAACAATAATTTTAGAATATCAATCCATTAAAGATATTAGAGGATACCTACTTATTATGATTTATTCACACTTTTGTAATTTGGAAAATTCCTCCCACGTATTGTTCTCTCACGTTCACCATATAAACACCCCCCCCCCGTGTTATTAAAAGGAGTAGTGCCAGTCAAACCTAGCCTCGTCTGTTAGTGTAATACTTTTATAAGCTTTTTTTTTTCAAAAGGATTTATTCAAAGAATCATGAGGATTATAGAGAGTAAAATTGTAGAGCGACCATTTTCAGTTTCATTGCATGTAGAACTGCCTTCTTGCAAGTACCTGATGTGTACCAAACTCATCCTTGAGAGACGACGCGTATCGCAGAAAAACGATATTTTATCATGCCAAAACTGGAAAATGGGCGATTATCCTTCTTTCATTTTTCTTCTCCACTCCAAATGGCGGTCTACGTAGCGGACTTTCGTAATAATAACGGCTTTCAAGTTTTTCAAAGAGAATTTTCTGGTGAATGTGAAAAGAAACAATCACACAAGGCAAAAGAATGAACGGAGGAGGGACGGCTAAATGTAATAGGTGACTTTGGTTTGTTCGGAAGAAGTAGATTTTGCGATGGCGTGGTGCGAGTGAAACACCACGATCTGAGTCGGGGAGAAGCCTAGTACTTGTTTCATTTTGAGCCCCAAGCTGATCATCCCGCCATTCGTGTTGTCGCAGTTTTTCGTCCACAATGAAATCTTGTTCCCCTTAGCCCTAATGTTTATAGTCGCCCCGTTCACTATATCTTCATGATCGGCGAACCGCTCACCGATCATAAACATGACCAGTTCGAGCCAATAGTGGTCTAGTTTCTCCGAAGTAGTTTTCTTGTCGATCGTGGCCATCCAACGACCGCCGTCCTTGTTTGCCTTGTCCTCCCACATCGGTCTTACGCCCTTACGAAATAGCGCGTAGTCGCAACCAGGTTTTAAAAGGCTTACCGGTTTGATGTGATTGAAAAAACACCAGAAGTCCTCGATGGTGCTGAAGCTTCCGACGTCCATGAGCCGATCCTCCCAAGTTTTCGATCTATTGGTATCAAGGTACCAGAGTGTCCAGGTGTGCTCCAATGGATGCTTGTAGTTCCAGTAACTGAATACTTCCATGTTCGTAGGATTTTAGGCAAAGGAACTATCAAGGATTAACTGACGAGATTTAAAAAGTAAAACTTGAGTGCAAGAATCTAGAAGATAGTACAAAATGTCACTAACTTCCAGTTGATAATATAGGACCATCCTTCAAAATTTTGTTTTATTCGCACACATGATGTGGGGGATCAGTATCTAATGGGATAGTGGTTCGTTCTCGAATGTTGAATTATTCAAATTAATTTTTCTACCTATTAATAATTATTTCTCCGAATACTCAGGATCTTAGGTAGGTAACTTTTCACTTTGCTCTAAATATGAGGCACTGATTTATTTTCAAAGCAACCAATCTCAAGTTACTGAAATAGTTCTATAAATGTAGGAAGTTCGAATCAATCGACCAGCTGAATACCTTCCAGATCGATGCTACCATTTCACAAAGATCCTCGCAAGGGCTGTCAAGTTTGAATGATGAACTGAGAGCCTTTCTTGGACTCCTGAGTAGTATGATGAACTGAGTAGGATGATCTTTCGTATTTTTATTTTGGTTCTGAGTCTACAAGGTAGCGGAAGCTTTGTTTTCACTTTCATGGTTGAAAACAAATGTCTTCAAAATCATATTTCGTAGATGGTGCCCTATGAAAATCATGGCCTCAAAATTGAAAGTATTTTGTGCGCATGCGCAAACGTGAAATCCTTGTAACAACTATAACTTCTACATCTTCCAACAATATTCAGAGACTGTACGGGTTAACGAGTGGATTCCCGTTTAAGTAGTGCTAGGTACTTTGAGAATGATGTTCTGAGATTAACTAGGTACTATGGATTGGATCATCTAAACAGTCGGGTTATGAATACAACGAAGTTAGTGCCACACCCACTTGGCAGATGTTCTCCCCTACGAAGCCTCAATTCATGGGAAGCCTACCAGTGACTAATGAATACGAATATTAACTGAATATCTCCTTCAGTGTCTGTGGGGACAGGATTTTGGTTTATCATTTTCAATAATTTTCTTAGTTCACGAATCAAAACGTTGATTTGAAATTATTAAGGCTCTATTTGAAGTTCTATTTTAGCTAATTTGTTGGGAGTGAAGTCAGATGTGATCCATCACTAGACATAGAGCCTCAGCAAACGTGAAGCTAATAAAATAATACATAATCATCAACAGTATATTTTTGTTTAGCTATCAAAAACTATGGAGTGCTGAATCATGATTATAGCATGGCACCCATCAGCTAATTTCAATGCTTTTACCTCGAGTTGAAAACCTTAATAGGTCGTCGAGGTTTTGTGACTTTTAGTAAAATAATACTTCCTGAATTCGTATTGAGCTCAAAAGTAGTGAATCTCAGGGGGCTGGTTATGCTAAACATTCATGACCGCTCGGTCTTGAAGGATACGTCTAACTGAGGCGCCGTTACTTCCGTAGGCAGTCGGAACATTTTACAATGATATAATATATCATATAATGGTTCACATCTTTGATAGTAATAACGATATGAACATCGAAATGAATTGCTTTGTGCAGGAAGAGACTTGAAATACTTCCAATAATTTATTTTCAGAATATCTTCTCATATAGGTAATAACGATAGAGTACCGTAACACAAATGGCACTCGTAGAGGCCTCTTCCTCTTCATGTTTTGACGGATTTTCCTTCAATTCTAAGTCACGTTCCTCGTTCAAGGTGCCATACTTACTTGGCGGACGTATATCAATTTTCCTCAGACATACTATTTTGTACTGCAGGTACCATTGAAGGCGTTCACATTTAGTGGTCGTTTCAGGACCAAAATAACCTGGTAGAATGACCTGACTTAGGGTGTCTCAGAAAAGAAAGAACTAGGTAGAATGTCGCTTAGTTGTTTACTGTTTGGATAGATTTGATATTTTCTCAGGTTATTTTCCAATGATATTTTTGGGATGTGGGGTACCCTCAGCCGCTCGAAGCTTCTCAGAATGATACATTATGGCCTACCATGATCCACAATTACGTCGGTAAATGTAGTCATAAAATGATTTTATTACATACCATCAGGAGCGCCTAGAACTCTAGTCTTCAAATGTCGAATTTTGTCAATTGGCCAAATAACATACCTTGTAAAATTTCGAGAAAGTTCACCTTTTTGACCGACTTCAACGCGCCGAAGGCGCGCGAAAGAGGAGGTACTCAATTCGGGTTGTCGTGGGACGACGATTTTTTTTTTTTTTGTATGTCTGAACACCTTGCATTTCTTTATTCTGGTACCAATCTGTCTGGTTCTTTTTGAAATTTGTTCTACCAGTATCCGTGGTGGTCCCATTTTAAACAGATTTCATTTCGCTTTGTTAGAAGTATCGAAAATTTGTGAAAGAAGTTGAAAAACGTGGTTCCCGTTTTCGGGAATATGGGTCCGCATTCACTCTTCTTCCCCTGTGACTTCCGACTGTTGACGGACTATTTGTGTATAGTCAAATTGAAGGTCTGATTGTAAGCTTTAAAATGGTATGCTATATGAGGGGGATTCCGATAACTAAAAGGTGCTGCGGGGGATGAGAAAGGGGGAAATTATAGTGGGCTATTCGCTCAGAACCTGCATGAGCCGTATCAAACGTGTTTATCAATGCTCGAGTATGTGAATTTTCCTACCATATACGTATGAGGGATAATTATAGTACTGTTAGTTAGGTATTCTACCAAGTGGGTGTAGCACATAGCTTCCTCGTCATCCTTGACATGGTTGGGTAGGTAATGGTATAGAAGATCGTCGTAACTGCATAGTGCCGTACCGAATATGAGGGATTATAGGACAACTAGGTGATGAGAGGGTATTCTACCAAGTGGGTGTAGCACATAGCTTCCTCGTCATCCATAATATAGTTGGGTAGGTAATGGTATAGGAGATTTTCGGAATTGAATAGTGCTGTACCAAATATGAGGGATTATAGGACAACTAGGTGATGAGAGGGTATTATACCAAGTGGGTGTAGCACATAGCTTCCTCATCATCCATAATATAGTTGGGTAGGTAATGGTATAGGAGATTGTCGGAACTGAATAGTGCTGTACCAAATATGAGGGATTATAGGACAACTAGGTGATGAGAGGGTATTCTACCAAGTGGGTGTAGCACATAGCTTCCTCGTCATCCATAATATAGTTGAGTAGGTAATGGTATAGAAGATTGTCGGAATTGAATAGTGGCCAACCAAATATGAGGGATTATAGGACAACTAGGTGATGAGAGGTATTCCACCAAGTGGGTGTAGCACATAGCTTCCTCGTCATCCATAATATAGTTGGGTAGGTAATGGTATAGGAGATTGTCGGAACTGAATAGTGCTGTACCAAATATGAGGGATTATAGGACAACTAGGTGATGAGAGGGTATTCTACCAAGTGGGTGTAGCACATAGCTTCCTCGTCATCCATAATACAGTTGGGTAGGTAATGGTATAGGAGATTGTCGGAACTGAATAGTACAGTACCAAATATGAGGGATTATAGGACAACTAGGTGATAAGAGGGTATTCTGCCAAGTGGGTGTAGCATATAGCTTCCTCGTCATCCATAATATAGTTGGGTAGGTAATGGTATAGGAGATTGTCGGAACTGAATAGTGCTGTACCAAATATGAGGGATTATAGGACAACTAGATGATGAGAGGGTATTCTACCAAGTGGGTGTAGCACATAGCTTCCTCGTCATCCATAATACAGTTGGGTAGGTAATGGTATAGGAGATAGTCGGAACTGAATAGTGCCTTACCCAATATGAGGGATTGTAGGACAACTAGGTGATGAGAGGGTATTCTACCAAGTGGGTGTAGCACATAGCTTCCTCATCATCCATAATATAGTTGGGCAGGTAATGGTATAGAATATTGTCCAAAAACGGAATGTCATCTATACATATGGGAACTGATCCGTTTTACAGAATGTGGTCCACCTTACGGCGTCTGGTTCACCTTACTGAAATGATCCACAGTATGGAAACAGATCCACATTTACAGATTGATAAACTGCAGGTAGAATAATTTCGGATTTAAATTGAAGACCACTAAAAAGTGAAAAATAAAAAATAATGTAAAATGGAAAAATAATAAAATAAAAACGTTTTTAACAAAAAAATGGACCGACTTCAAAAATTATGTCCGTAAACACCAAAAAGGGAAGAACAATAATCTCAGTGAAAACGTACTTGATGTAGTAGGTTGTTGGACATAAATATCTAGTCAACAGATGGTATGTTGGAATAGATACTCATCTGTAGATTCTATCATCTAGATGCTATCTAGATAGATAGGTAGGTAGGTACGCATTGAAGTCGCCGCCGTGCCCATCTGTAGACACAAACGACTTCAAGATCTTCTACTCACCAACATATCATTCTTTTTCGCAAACATACATACCTCCCATACTACAAACATGCTTCCACACCGAGTATGAACGTAAATATTTGTAAAATCGTGGGAGGTGTTAAATGTTAATTAGGTAACAACGCTTCCGACAGTACGTAGCTACATTAAAATATGTCCACCAATGTAATAAACTGTCTCCTATAATACTCAATATAGTCTCAAATACTCGTCTTAACCATTCCTAGGGAGGTTCACACTTACTATAATACTTACAGATCATCGAGTAAGGAAGGTGGTTAGTTTGTGTCTGCAGATGGGCACGGCGGCGACTTCAATGCGTACCTACCTACCTATCTATCTAGATAGCATCTAGATGATAGACTCTACAGATGAGTATTTATTCCAACATACCATCTGTTGACTAGATATTTATGTCCAACAACCTACTACATCAAGTACGTTTTCACTGAGATTATTGTTTTTCCCTTTTTGGTGTTTACGGACATAATTTTTTTATTGAAACATTCACTTTTTATTTCTTTTTTTTCTTTTTCTTTTTTTTTCTTTTTTTTTTATTTGTCCTTTTTCCCATATTAAACAGTTTGTAGTCTTCTTGTTTTTTTAACGATTCAAAACTATAGGTATTTTGAGCAACTAGACGGATTGAATTTAATATCTGCAAAATCTGAATCATGTTTGTGGTAAGAAGTGGTACCCCAAAACTATCCTTGAAAATTGAGTTTGGATACTAAAAGTATTTGGCCAAAACTACTCTGTCAATCGAAAGAAAAACTTACAACCAATATAAAAAAATGGAAGTTGTATTCCATCGAATAGATCCAAAGGAAACGAGTCAAACATAGTAAACATACTTGAAAAAGTGAATGTTCCGTAAAAGCGTTTGAAGTTTTTCACTCGTGCGCCCTCCACGACCCGCTTTGGTCCTGATTTCTTCTACTCTCTCGATCTACGAGTTAGATAATCACTCATTTACACACTTTCTTTGTGTAGGATTGAAAAAACAAGAAAAATAAAGGAAGGTTATTAAAACCGCATCGAGAAAATCTTGTTTTTTCTGCTCACTTCTAAGTTGTTTCAGCGAATTTTCAATTTACTTTTTCCTACCTATAATATTTCTCAACATCGTTCCTATGACTCGCCCAAAAAAAAGTAGGGCTCCTAATAGATGGGTAGCTCGCAAGACTACTGAATCAGTATAGCATCAGTAGTGTAGCATCAGATGAAATGATCCACATCACATGATATTCCTAAGAGTGTTATGGCCGATGGGACTCCTTCAAGTTCAATGAGTTCTTCTTCGGTCAAAAGTAATATTAATAGCATGGTAATTTCTATTCCAATACTGTATTTGACATTGTGGACGACTTTCGGCAGCGAGCCGAGCTACGATCCTGGCGGATATTAATACAACTTCGTAATTTATATTGACCAGAGTAATCGTCGTAGGTACAAACATGGGAGTGGTTTTAAAATATTCGTTGACTAGTCTACTTTGATGACATTTTTTTTTTTGAAAATTAGATTTTCTTTTGTTTTTAGGTACTCAACTTCTTTAAAGAATAAGCACATCCTTAGAACAAAGTCGACATAAAATTTTGAAAATTAACTTTAAAAGTATCGGTTCAGTTTGTCTTTAGCCTCTTTGCATTGGTTGGTTCTACGTTGAACTTTCGTTTGCTTCAAAAAGTTTAGCAATGAGGTACTTTCAAGTACAATAAATGGGTCACTCTCACAAAAAAAGTGAAATTTGTTGTAGACAATCTCAAAAATTCGAATGTTCTCAGAATATCCGGAAAAAACAGAAACATACAGAAACATTATGAGAAACATTTCGTAACGCAGCTGGGTGACTTAACTATGTAACCAATAGTTAATGACATTCGTGAAGTACTTACTTACATTTCAACATTTGATCAAGTTTTTAATATCTAAATAATTTTACTTCCACACTCTAGAAGCATTTTGTTTTGTCCAGAACGCAAAATTTAAAACCATCAGCATTTGTACAAATCTCACCCATAACAACAATGTCACGTTTTTGTGAGAATGACCCAAATTCAGTAGTTCAAGAGAGAATAAAATATTAGAGACATAAATAATTTAAAATAGCATTTTTGTTATTGAATCTAAATTTTTGTAGCGTTTGAACGAAAATCGTATGACTTCGGTATATTTAATTGTTTCCCCTTCCATGTCACTCTCCCGCTTGTTTGTTCGGAGATTTAACCGACAAGAGCAGACAACTCAAACCTACAGGCGAGGTAGAACGTGAGGATGAGTGTTTACACACAAAATATAAACTCTCGGCCAAAGCACGAAAAGCACCACTTTGCATAATTCCATTCCAGTACATCTGCGAATGAAGCTTCCACGGAATTATTCATCATAGAAAGGAACAAGCATGAGGAAGAACGTCAAATTTATTTTCCGTTCACTATGATAAATCACGAGTTTCCCGACAGCTCAGGTAGGCATCACAATTTCATCGATGTGTTCTGCCAGCTCTTGAAATACTCAATTTTTTCAATAGTACCTACCCAGGTGCCGAATCAGGCCTACATTTTTCGGCCGATTTGGATTTTGCCGAAAATAACGTGTACGCCCTCTATGGAAGTTGACTAGTACCAACTTATCTGTAGTGTATTCTGTTTTCCCCGTTTTTATTCCACAAGACTTAGCTGCTCATTGCATTCCACCCTTTTTGGGTAGTATTAATATTTGGTACTACTGCACTAGAAACCACTGGGCACATAGCTTCCTCGTATCCATAATACGATTGTATAGATGATCCGATGCATAGTAGTTAATCTCTGGTGGGGAAAGTACCCGCAATTATTGAAATTTAAACATGAAAATAGTAGCACAATGGTATTTGGATTTTTCTTGGAAAATGGATCGAGACTCACGTGTAGAGACGCCTCTGCAAGTTGACTGGGGCCCCAGTGATGATCTCCTGTAGTAAATTGAAGACTGCCGAGTGTACCAAAAGGGAAATTCTGAGGGAGGTATCCCGACATGAAACTTCTCTGAACTGAATATCAATTTGAATTAGAATTTTTATAGAAATTGGGGCGTCGCGAGGACTGAGCTGTTCAAGAAGAACAACTGAAACTGAGAGAAAGAATCAGGTAGGTAGGAGTAGAGAGACGGGTACCACTGCTACCATCCTACAATCATTATCTGAGGAAAACCAATCTCAAAACATCAATCTCTAAGTACCTTCCACTACCCTCATAGGGGACCATCTACACGTTAATCTGAACAATCCTGAGAAATTTCCTAGAAATTGGATGGGAAATGTGGAAGTTATGGCTGTTAGAAGAAATTCACGTATGCGCATGCGCAGCAACTACTTTCAGTCCGGGGGTGATTATTTTCGAAGGGGACTATCTACATGCCAATCTGAACAATCCTGGAAAATGTCATCAAATTCGGATCAAATATGTAAGTGTGATGGCTGTTACAAGGAATTCACGTTTGCGCATGCTCAGCGGCTACTATTAGTCCGGGTGATGATTTCTATAGGGGAACGTCTACACGCCAACCCGCACAATTCCTGGAAATGTTATCGAAATCGGACAACAACTTCGCATAGTTATGCCGGTTACAAGGATTTCATGACAGACACACAGACACGGAACTAAAATTGTTCGAAAAGGTCTAAAACGCAAAACGCGAGTAAAAATTTTGATTTATTCATCCTTGAAAAGTGAAAACAAAGCTTCTACCTTGGTAGACTCGGAAGCAAAAAGCACAACAATTTTGGTTCTGTGTCTGTGTGTCTGTCATGAAATCCTTGAAACGGGCATAGCTATAAGAAGTTATCGTCCGATTTCTATGAAATTCTCAGGGATTGTGCGATTTGGGTTGGTGTGTAGACGGTCCCCTATGAAAATCACCATCTCCAGACTAATAAAAGCGACTGCGCATGTGCAAACGTGAATTCCTTGCAACAACCATAACTTCCACATTTTTTACCCGATTTCGCGGGTTTAGGTGTAGATGGTCCCCAATGAAAATCAAGGCCTTAAAATTTACAGTTGCCTCCGCGACTTTGACCCTATGTTATTAAATCGGTCATAACTCCTTCAATTGTCTGTGATAATTACAATTTGAGGATACCGTTAGAAAGAGCAGTACATTTCCTATCGGATAGGTATTTTATCTTTTTTTTGAGTCAAGATTCGGGACATGAAAAAACCCTCTAAAAAGAGAATATTACGTAATTTGGGAAACCTCGAATTCTTTATATCGCAAAAAGAAAGATGCAAGAAAAGTAAAAACTGCGCCAAAGTCTCAAATTTCCAATGATATAATCAGAAAATATTTAACAACCAAATTTAGGGCGAACATTAGTGTTTGAACGCGGAAAAACGTGCCTTTCTTTCTACGAAATCAGCGCTCAGGCTTCCTGTTTCCCGAGGTCTCGCGGTCTACACTGAGGCCCGCCCACGTCCGTTCAAACACAAATTTTCCCCCTAAATTTGGTTGTTAAATATTTTTTGATTGTACCACTGGAAAACTGAGATTCTGGCACAGTTTTTACCGTTCTTGCATCTTCAAAAAATATTGGTTGGACAACACGATAATGCAAGAATCTTGCAATTTTTAGAAGGTCTCTTAGTAAAATTGAACTTCGTTACATTAAATGGCCGTCTATTTTTTTAAGATATATCAGATATATCTTAACAAAATAGACGGCCATTTAATGTAACGAAGTTCAATTTTACTAAGAGACTTTCTTAAAATTAGCGTCGTTGGGCCGCAAGATGAAAAGACTACACGAAAATGCAAGACATATCTTGACAAAATAGACTGCCATTTTTGACACAGTTGAATTCATCTCAGCAGTTTTCAATTCCGGATAACTTTCTAATAAAATGAGACGTGTACAAGTGTGTTGAGGGGTAAGGTGGAATAAGAGTTATTACTTGGAGCGGAATCTTTGATGAGAAGAGATGAAAGGATTTGAATTCATTCATCTTTTTCGGTCGATAGCTCATTAGCTGGATGAAAGGTACATTTGTTTCAAATTAATTTTCAAAATCGAAAAGTTATAACATGAATAGAATCTACCTTCAAAGAGTATTAAATCGTAAACAATAGAGGTGTGTCGGTACGGCTGTACCGGGACTGTGGAACCGAGTATCAGGTTGGAACGGTTCCACGCAGTGACAAAAACTCGACCCTTACTGGTCCAGTTCCACGGACTGATAAGATATCTTGAAATGGCTCTGGACCGGGAAGAGAATCTTTTCCATCGGTCCAGTTCCATCCTCACCAATCAGAATGATCTGATCAATCATCTCATCAATCTGATCATTCTGATTGGTGAGGATGGAACTGGACCAGTAAGGATGGAACCAGAACGATAAGATATCATAGAGAATGGTTCAATGGCTCTGGACCGGGAAGGGTTTTGGACCGGTAAGCATGGATCTTGTTCTCAGTTCTGTTCCATGTTGTACCTGGAAGCGCCCTTACTACTTCCATGGACTGAGAATGGTTCATGGAATGGCTCTTGAGCGGGAAGTTATCTTCTGGACAGGTTAGCATGAAAGTTGTCTCCTGTTTTATTATTTTATTATTGTCATGTTAAGTTCTTAAACTGCAACGTAATTATTCTTTCCTTGAATTGTTTGGTAACTATCATTTATAATAAATTGCCTCTTTTGTAACACTTGTTCAAATTCCTTCCTTTTAGCGAATTGTCAAGGAAAATGATGCTATTGTATTGCAAGTTGAGATCATAAGCATGGAAGAAGGACGATAGGGATTTGACTGCCTGCTTCATCCATGCCATGTGAGTGGGATTTGATCGCCTGTACTGGTAATGGAAATGTACCGGTAATTTGGAACGGTTACATCTTTGTCACTGTAACCGTTGGAACCGTTCCGGGGAAATACCTGGACCGACACACCCCTAGTAAACAATACCTCTATCTTATCATAGAGAGGTATTTTTCGATCAGATATATCAGCAGGGGCACCACTTTGAATTCAAGAGTTGAAAATAACAACTAGAGTGGTTAAGGAAAGTTCTGTAAAATAACATTGAGATATTGGTTTTTCACCCGACTTGATTATAGAATAATATTTGCTGAAGAAAGATTATAGGTATTCAAGTCTAATTTCATAAATCCAATACTACCATGTGGTTTAGCCAGGAAAACTCCCAGGTAAAGAGTGAACATAAAAAATCAGAGTTTTTTAAAAATAAATGAAATTAGGGCCAATTCGAACACATCAGCAAATCTCGTAAGATATTATTTTAATAATTTATTACGGAAATTGTGGCAGTGCGACATTCTAAGTTACCCAGGGGCAAGTATGTTCAGAGGGCTGCTGGCCGTGAGAAGGGTAAAATATGTGAAAGAAGAGCCACCCAGACGACTAATCCTCTCTAATCATCTCCCCTCTAGCACACCCGGAACAAGAATAATAGGGCACGCTCATCTGTGTAAGAGTGGCAATTAATGAAGTTTCAGGTGGGAGCTTCCGTGGTGTCACATTTTATAATCCTGAGTCCAGAGTAATATTTCTTTCGACATTACTAGTTGAAACTGAAGATGAAATTATTGAACTTTAGATTTTTGGTGCTTTTTGGGGTGGATTACCTATTGAGAATTCCAGACTTACGCATGGCTACCTCATAGAAACCTGCGGATTTCAACTCTCCGGCGTCACCTGCTTGTGGAATGTCCCGCTTTTATTGAAAGTCCACCATAAGTACCGAAATCAATGGAAGAACTATTGGGAAATATTGTTTCTCTATCATTGTATTATAAGTTGTAGAATTTATTGTGAAATGATTAATTTTTTAAAACTTCCACTGGAATGCATGCATTACTTAACAATATGTTTAGAAGATATTTTTGTTTTCTAGTATCAAGTAATCAGGGTTGGTTGTGAGGTGAAATCGGGTGTTTTATCATGCCAGTTAGCATTGTACGAATTGTAATATTCATGTCACAATGCATCAGCGTGATTCGTTGATACTCTCCTCAATTTGATTTCAGTTCATCTAACAGCTTCTGTGATAAATCACTGTAGTTCTGGAATGAATCACTTTATACATAAATACATACTCTATATACATAAAAAGCCAAACGTACGTACGCATGTTGCCCGAACGTGGAAGTCCCGGGTTGGATTCCAGGCCGCGACATCAAATTTTTTTACATATCTACTCTTTTTGGCCTGCTTTTAGCAGGCTTTTCAGCTAGCAACTTCATATGGAAATTTGATTACTGGTTACGCAGAAAGCTAGACTGAATACAAATCGAAGAAATGAACAGTACAGATGGTGGTAGGTGCTATTGATGTAGAACCAGTGATCTATACAGAAGGGTGATATATACAGAAAATAATAAACCTTTGGGCAATGATTTGCAGCGTTTTTTTACCTATTAACATTTTTTTTGCCTACCAACTTTTTTTCACCTAGGTACCAACTATTCTACCTACCACATCATATTGCCTTCACACCTTCACTATCAAGTTTATTAGAAAGAACTAAACGCTTCACACTCGATTCGAAAAATAGAAAGCTTCATATGGACATTTGATTACTGGTTGCTCAGAAAGCGAAACTGAATACAAATCGAAGAAATCAACTGCGATCGCATTTTAGTCAGATAAAATTTGAACGGAGTTAGACCTCTTTTGCGATTCACACTCGTAATTCTGTTTTATCGAAGGAAAACCCTCGTTAAAGTACTCGTAGGGAGCAAACGGCTTGTCCTACAGAGCTCCGGGTGGTCTCAAAAATTTTTAAAAATTCAATACTATTTAAAATTGGTGAAAAAACGATATCTTTATTTCAAGAGTTTTCGAGCTAGGGCACTCTCGAAAATTTCAACCCTTAATTTTCACCCCTTATAAGTGACTGACATCAACCAAAAGCTTCGCGGCAAAACCAGACCCCAAATGGGGCCCATATGCCAAATTTAACCATATCAAATTTTGAGTATCAACCAAATACTAAACAGTAAATATATTAAATAGGTATCGAAGTGGTACCACCGTGATTCTAAAGGATACCACTAGAAATGAAATTCGTTATTTTAGGTACTTCAGTGTAGGTATAATAACTACTGCATCAATATATTATTAAAGCAAATAACATGTAGGTACATCGCTTTATGATGTTTATAACTTCGAATTATGTTTCACCAAAACGTCATGACTCAAATTTTAACTATGGTACCAACATCTAAAGAATTAACTAATGGATAAAATAAATAAATGATGTAATCAATAAATAATGTAAGCTTATAAGTAAAGAATAAAAAATTACCATACTTACTTGAGTATCCAAAAAATTTGAAATTGATAAAATAACAATGATATACATCATGAAATAGTTCAAAAATGTAATAAAGGATTTGATTAATTCAATTTGAATTTATGCTACTCATTCTGCTAATTCGAATCTAATACCTAACACTCACCGATGGTGCTGAGTCCTTACCTGTAACACAACAAAATCACTCGATCAAAAATAACAAACTGATACTATGCAGACAAATACATGAATTGTTATTGCAATATTGCAAATTACACGAACTCATCTATAGAAGGGAGGAATCAGTGGGTTCGAGTCCCACTGGGGCCACGTCTAAGTTAAGTATTTAAGTAAACCTTTCAAATTGAGCAACACAAATTTTAATCCCCCCCAGCCCAAACCAAAAGATTGATGGTTTACGTTTTAAGGTATAATATACCTTAAAACGTAAACCATCAATCTTTTGGTTTGGGCTGGGGGGGATTAAAATTTGTGTTGCTCAATTTGAAAGGTTTACTTAGTATATTATACTTCCGAAAATGGAATTTAGAAACCCTGCGACTTACTTCAAAATGTTTTATTATTTTCCTTCTGAGATCATTCGTCTACAAAGAACTCGGCTTTGCCAGTGTCATTTTCTACCCTTTGATGGAAAGTACCTACAGGAAAACGTCTTAATTTCAAAGTTGAGGGTGCGTTTATTACGAAATTTGATTTTCAGTTTTTGAGTCGAAAGTTGATTTTCAGTTTCAGATTTTCAAGGAAGCAGAACTGAGTAACTTAAATCCTGTTCGAAGAAACAATAACAGTTTCAAGTTCAGACAGAAAATTCTTTCCAGCTAAACATCGTTATTCTTAATAGGGGTGCGCTCAATTAATTTAATTCTTAGTTGCTAAGGAAGCACAAGTGAGTGACATGAAGTTTGATTCGAACAAACGAAAAACGATTGAACTGAATTTTTATAATCGATTGAGACCACTCAGAACACCCTTTGGACCAACACTGTTTGGCCCCTATGACGTTTCAGGGGTTGAACTTACGATAAATTTGACCAGCAAAATACTGTTTACTGGTGGAAATAGACCTAATGATATTATCCATTCAAAATTCAGGTTATAAAAACGCAATTATAGTTCTCTTTTTCGAATGGAGTTTTGTTTTGTACTCAGGTGTGCGTCCTTTCCCAACCAAGAACCAAATTTTGCAATGAAGGCACTCATTACACTTGGATTGCGATGTTATTGCAGTAGTTCTATGCAAACAGGTTATGCAAATCATTCCGTGATAATGTGAAGCCTTTTTCAATTGCATCCACTTTTATTATGGTATTAATTTATTTTCATCATGTCATCCACAGTATGGATATAATGACATCAAGCTATAAGTTGGTAAAACTGTAATAACGATTGATGGAATAATTATACAAATTGTCCCGATTCTCCACTTTGAATCGAAACAAACATAATGAAAGTCGAATGTAGTAAATATAAGGCCTCCATAATTGATCAGATCTACTCACAAGCTGTGACTGTCTGTCTGGAGGTCAATTCCTCCATGAATACACAATAACTGTACACTTTTGATGATTATGGTTGGGTTATTTGGAGACTTAACGTATCCCACTGACACCTAACAGGAGGCAGATACTTACTTGGGCGAGAGTGATGACGTTCCTTTTACACTATCTGAAGTTAGAGCTGTTATTCACGGATTTGTGGGTGGAAAGTCTCCTGGTGAAGACGGCATGACGGAGGAGATACTGTCGAAAGTGTTTATGACATTGCCAAAAGCTGTGACTAAAATGTATGCGGAGTGCCTCTTACGTGGAATCTTTCCACGGATATGGAAACAATCAAATGTGATTTTGCTAACCAAGCCGGGCAAGGAGAGAAGTCTGGACCCTGCTAAGTACCGCCCAATAAGCCTGCTGCCACTTTTTGCAAAAGTATTGGAAAAGCTGTTGATCAGTCGAATCATGCACAGCTTACAAAGTCGAAGAAAAATATCAGGAAAGCAGTATGGATTTTTACCACAGAGGAGCACAGTCACAGCTCTCCAGATGGTTAGGGAATGCGTCAGAGCTGCCCTGGACCGAAAGGAGTATGCAGTGGCTGTCTCACTTGACGTGAAGGGAGCATTCAATGGAGCCTGGTGGCCAGCCATTCTGAAAAATCTGGCGGAGTTGGGGTGCCCTGGAAACCTCTTCAAGCTGTCGAGAGCCTACTTTTCGGGTCGGAGTGCTGTACTGCGGACATCATCAACTGTAGTAAGGAAAGAGCAGGAGATGGGATGCCCCCAGGGGTCGTGTTCAGGTCCAGGTTTCTGGATTATTTTGTATAATTCCCTCCTTGAACTACCCTTTGAGTCAGGGGTGGAGGTTTTTGCATATGCGGATGACTTGCTCCTGATATGCACTGCTAAAGACGAATACGAGCTAGAAAGGAGAGCAAACACTGCCCTCTATATGGTAGAGAGATGGGCGTGGGAAAACAACCTCGTATATAATCCCCTCAAGACACAAGTACTTCGAATTTCTAGGAGGAGGAAGACCCGTGAACTCAGCGTTTATCTGATGGGTGAAAGGCTTCAATTCGTCAACCAGCTGAAGTATCTTGGGGTGATGTTTGATGGGGCTTTGCGATTGGACCAAGCACATACAATACGTGTGTGGTAAGGCATCACAGCTGATCAACATCTTGTCGCGGGCAGCTAAGATGCACTGGGGCCTTGGACCTGAAGCATTGGGTATCATTTATAGAGGAGCCATTGTACCAATCATCCTGTATGCAGTTCCTGTGTGGGTAGAGGCGCTGAGGATACGGCGTAATGTGGATTCACTCCGTAGAGTTCAACGTTTGATGCTACTTCGGTTGATCAGGGGAGTAAGGACTATTTCATTCCACGCATGCTGCATAGTCTCAGGAGAGAAGCCTATAGATGTTGAGGCTAAGGAGAACGCTGACATTCACTGTGGGCTAGCGGGAGAGTCTGTGGACAAGCCTCTTCCTCCTGATAGGTGGCTTCATCCGGCAGAAGTGCCTACTCCGGAAGTTGACTTCGAAGAAGCAGTAGACCTGACATTTGCCATTTATACAGATGGCAGTGATATGGGACAGGGCAGAGTGGGGTGTGCGTTTGTGGTCTACACTGGTCTCGGCGCCCTACTTTACAGAGAGCGTTTCAGACTTGGTGCTTCATGCTCCAACAACCAGGCGGAGTTATTGGCCATAATGAAGTCTCTGGAGTGGCCCAAGCGACAGAGGATACAACCGCCCCATCGGAAGGCGATAATATTCACGGATAGCCAGGTGAGTTCAGCCATGTTGGCAGATCACAAAAATCACTTCCCAATTGTAGAATCTACACGTGAACTCATATCCGGGCTTAGAGACACACATTCGTGGGAAGTTGGAGTGAAGTACACGCAGGCACATGTGGGAACAGCGGGGAATGAGGAGGCGGACTCATGCGCAAGGGAAGCAGCCTTGAATGAAAACCTTGCGGTTGCCTTTGCCATGAAACCAAAATCCAGGCTGAAGCGTGACTGTCGAGAGAATGGTATACGAGCATGGCACCAGATATGGGAGGAAACTGAAGATGGTCGTAGAACCAAGGTGTTCTTTCCAACTGTGGGGGACCGCCTGCGAATTAAACTCCCTATATCTTGGAGGTTAACCCTTTTATTAACTGGACATGGGAGAGTTCGGGAGTTCCAGCATCGATTCCACCTCAGCGAGAGCCCTTTATGTATATGTTCGGACGAAATTCAGGACTGGGAACACCTTATGTTTCGATGCGGATATTTTGAGCCTCAACGTTTCCGTCTTGAGCAGAAGTGTCTGCTGCAGAGTGGTGGGTGGCCGATGCCAATGAAGGACCTCATTGACAATCATTTGAGTGACGTATTAATTTTCTTGAATTCAATGGATATGGATTTATTATAAAATTGTGATTAGGTTTAATTAATCTTAAATAAGAAAAATTTAATTTTGATAAATTGTATTATATTTTAATGTAAACGCCTGTAATCTCCTTGGGAGCAGGCACAAATATATGAAAATAAAATTAAAAAAAAAAAACTGACACCTAACAAAACACTTAAAGGTACAGAAAATTGACGATCATACTGCGTGGGTTAAATGAAGTAAGTTGATTGTCACTCTTCAGTTTACAGGAACTAAGTATGAAAATGATTTCTGTTGACTTATACCGAGAGGAAATTGAATTATATCGTTTTCCTCGAAGGTGAGAAGTTTGAACCAATTATAAGCAGCCACTTCTGAGCGGAGGGTTCGCAATCGATTTCAAGCCCACTAACCCCTTCACAGAAGGCACTGAAGAGCAGATGTTTGCAATTTGTGCGGTGGTAAACACAGCCGTCTCCAAAATCCCGAGTGTTCTGGATCAACCTTATTGAAAAGGTTTCTGCCTGGTATATTAGGTAAACACGATTCGGATCGGTTCGTATCTTACATAAATACAGTTTCCATTAATCTAATTACCAGAATTTAAGTTTTCTCAGATGCCTAGATTGATTCCAATTCACGAAAGAAGACAATTTCGGGTTAATTTAAGGGTTTCATGAACTTGAAATTGATGCTAATTTTTTACTAATTTTTGTTTAATATTTAATTTGTCTCTTCAAAGACAGGGACGGACAAAAATCAATATACGTTTATGTACATGTTGGCAATGAGGCTAGTATTCAAAGAACGCGCCACCAAATGACCGATGCAGCCTTCCATAGTGATTGGGACCAGCTATTGATACCAGACGAGTGGATCAACGTATCCAACATAATTCGCTCTTTTGCATCAGGAAGCTATGCAGTAGAGTCGGTATCAAGAATACTTTCAAGTAAGTAATGCGATTCAAAGTGATTCGAAATTGTTTATTACAATTTCTATGCTTAACATCAATGTAGTTGGAAACATAATATGTTTCATGTTATAAGCAATATTATTGCTTTGAAATGCATACATTCCAAGTAACGTCTGATTGGATAAGGATTAGTTCAACTTAAACCAGTGGATAAGCGATAAAACATGCATTTTTATTTACCTTCCAAATGCAGAAAACTGTTTCACTTAATGTTATTTAGTTGAAATGCTCGTTTTAATTGGAAGTCTTTGGTTTATTAAGGGAGTCTCAGTCGGTCGACGTTCGTTCCAAGTTTCGGGTTAATATTTCTCACAAGAACAAGAGCTCAAAGTTTGAAAGTTGTACCTAAATTTGAATTTTCAAGGATTTTTGAATTTCATTTGCGCATCTACCGAATGCATTGAACAATAATTGCCGGGGGAGAACCCCCGTTTAGGGAACTAGGGAAGAACCGTTTATTCACTAACGTTTTTTCCGCATTTTGCTGGCAATTATTGTTCGATTTTGGTGATCCCTGCGGCAATCTTTTAGTTTTTCAATTCACTAGGTAAATCCTAATGAATTTCAAAAATCCATGGAAATTTAGAACTAAACTTTTAAACTTTGAGCGCCGGTTTATTTTGGCGCACAAGTTTATTTTGAGAAGATTAACGCTTCTCACTCAAATTGAACACTCGTCAGCAAAGAACAAGGCTTTGACATTGTCACCATCTACCAACCATGATAGATGCTACCTACCTACCACAAAATCTATTTCGCAATCAAGTTTATGTGGGAGAAATAAATGCTTCACACTCAGTTCGAAGAAACAGGGAGTTGAGATTGCCCTAATTATTAGGAAATTCGATTACCTACTGGTTGCTAAGGAAACAAAACTGAGTACAACTCGAAGAAACGAACAACGATCGCATTTCGGTCAGCTAAAATTTGAAAGGAGATTTGGCCTGTTTTGCGATTCACGCTCGTGTTTCAGATTTATCATATGTCCGACTCAAGCTGGGTTCGCATACTCGTAGGTGCGTAATGTCCGTAATGGGTAGGGTAAATGCTCCTGTTTCCGACAGTGAACCAGTATTCGACAGTCACGAACTTAATTTGGAAAAATAAGCGTTTGGTGCTATTTACCCATTTAAACTTGGCGTCTTCAACAGCTTTGAACATTTCTAAGCCGAATCCCACCAATTCGAAGGAGTTACTTGGGAGGTTCACTGTGCGAAAACGTGTTAAAGTTAGGGTAAGTGCACCAGTGTTCGACGTCTTAACGATTTTTTCCTAGCTTTTTAATCACAGCACCTTTAGTATCCAACCAATTTTATGATTTCACCACTTTTCTAATGGGCCAACATCTCAGGAATCAGGAAACCAATTCAATTTTCATTAATAAACAAGAATTTAAGCTCTAAAACCTTCAAAACTGAATGTGGTTTTTTGTCCCAGTTGTCGACATGCGATGCCCAGTTTCCGACAGGGGTTAGACCCTGTATTCGACACCCACCATTTTTCCATGGTTTATGAGGTAGTACCTATCAGGTACATGCAAATAGATAGTACCTATCAGGTACATACAAATAATAGTCCAAGACAACAACTTTAAAAACATTTTTAATCATTTAAGAAACTCAACTGTTATAAAAATTGAAATTACACTATTAGAGATCATTTTTCAGAATGGAAATATTGAACTTAAAACTACTCACATAAAAAGACAGCCTCATTTTCATAGATTTGTTTTAATACCCATACATAATATATCAGCTAACAGTCTTTCAAGTATTACGCATTAGTCTTAGAATGAGACTAGAAATTTGTGTGAATAAAATCACTCGCGATGAGATTGTGGAAAACCATTTTAATCAAAACGGAGTTGAATAGAACGTTGTCTATATCCACAAAAATAATGTGTGACAAGTTAAATCGATTTCAACGGTTAGGTCATCATCAGTAACAAACAATAACTGAAGATACATCACAGAGAGCATAGCTCCCAGGTCCCTTCACTTCTCTGAGCCAATAGGATTCTCCTTTCACTTATCTGATTGGGTATGACTTTCACTTTCTCGACCAATGGCACTTGTGACTATATAGTTACAAGTGCCATTGGTCGAGAAAGTGAAAGTCTTACCCAATCAGATAAGTGAAAGGAGAATCCTATTGGCTCAGAGAAGTGAAGGGACCTGGGAGGATAATCAAATGCCAATCAAGGCAGACAAAGTGAGAGGGAGCTCAAACATTGGTGAGGGTAACATTGTGAAGGGGAGACCAAGCTATTGTAGGAAGGAACCCATCAACGGTGAAACATGTTGAGGGACCACCTCATTCAGACATTTACCAGACCTATCACTCTTAAGAATCTCGAACATTTCAAGCACATCCAACATACATCCCTTCGGGCAAAAATGAGGAAATTCTATGCACTGTCCGTTTGTTAGATCAAAACTAAAGTTATGATTGGATTCTCTTAGGTGATTCGCAAAAGCAGAATCCCCTTTGTCATCCCTGAAATCCTTTTCATGCTCTTTTATTCTTTCCCCAAATTTCCCACCAGTTTGACCACAATACTCAAGCCCACAAGAACATTTCAGCTTATAAACCCCACTTTTATCTTGAACGCTAATTTTATCTTTAATAGAACCCAACGAAGCTTTAAGATTATTTTTATTTTTAAACCCTACTTTGAAACCTCTAGATGATAACATTTTGCCAATTTTGTCAGAATTTTGTCTTAAGATTTCCATAATATGGAAATTTCCGTAGGTTTCTTCTTTTTCGCCTTGCAGTTTCTAAGCCTCGCTCCTTCGCTTGACTGCCATTCTTAATAAGATCACTGGAACAAACAAAAGTGTCATTCTAAAGTAAATTCATGAAGCCTGTCGGTCACTGGATCATCAAGGTGTCGATTACTGGATAATTCATTTCTCAGTTTTCGACATCAGATAAACCAGTTTCCGACACCCCCTGTCGAACACTGGATCCAGTTATTATAAAGTATAATCTCAAACACCATTGGAATCACCGTTCATCAACGGTTCACGCTGCAATCAAAACTAAAAATTACTCAAAACCCCAGTATTCGACACTTGCGTCGATAACTGGTAAACAACGATTTTTGAGTACCCAGTTTCCGACACCCCATATTTCGCTCTATAAAACCCATTTTAAAGCATGCAAAGAAAGGAACACATTCCTTCAAGTATAACTAACTAGAATAACATTAGAAAACAATGATATTTTCAAGAATACAGGAGAAAGACAGCAAAATGTTCACTTACCTCCTTACGAGAAACAATAGCACAGGTGGAAGTCTGGAACACACTACCTAGTGCGTAATTGGAAGCTGTTGGCTGGAGCCAATTGATGGGGCGGGACTGATCTTTGCGGATTTCGACTTTTGGAGCAGAGTGTATCGTTTTGAGAAATTGGATATTTTAAGCATTAAGTACTGACGAACTTTGATAGACTTTGGTAAACATTGTGACAAACTCTCGACATCATTTGTTCACAACAAGTTTGTTGCGTCGGTCTCGTTTATAGACAAAACAACTCGATCGTTCAGCTAAAATTTGAACGAAGATTAGGCCTTTCATGCGATTCTTAAAGTCCTTGCCAACAGCTCGTGGGGAAGTGATTGAGTCTGTATGATTCGGTTTTACAGAACTCTCATCCGACAATCGATCCAGTACATAATCAAGCATTACGATTGGCCACTGGCGCGTTGCGTTCAAGTCCTGTTGAGAGCCTGAATGTCGATGCCAGTGAACTGCCATTATCCTACGGACGTACAATTTTGTCTCTGAGGTATGCAGCAAAAATTAAAGCATCATCTGATCATCTTCATCACCACGTATCTTTAGATCCTCAGCCCCTTTCTCAACATGTCTGTCGCAGAAGCTCTCTGGATTACATACGTTCTGATCTAGACATTCATTCCTTAACGCTTCCAAATTTTCAAAATGAAACTGTTAGTTCACGAGCTCCATGGACCAACCCTTAACTTTTCTTAACTTTGACGAAATTAAAAAAAAAAAAAAAAAAAACATTATTGCCACAAGCTTTTTTTTACAATTTTCAAGGAAACTATCCAAATTTTCCCCGTGTCAGATTGCCTACTGCGATGGTTCGAAATCAGAAGTTTGAGTCGGATCTGCAGTTGCCTGTAGTCGGGATGTAATTGTGTCATCACTACCCAAGGATTGCTCGATCTTCGCAGCTGAACTATTCGCCATATATTCTGCTCTGAATCTTACAGTACCGATCGAGTATCATTGATGGCAATAAAGAAAGGAGTCGACTCTCATCCGATGGTTTTGAAGATTATTCATTGCATCCAGTACCATCAAGATAACGGTGTAACTGTCGTCCTTTTCTGGACTCCTGGATATTATGGCATAGCTGAGAATGAGATGGCAGATCGAACCGCTAAATTTGCTAGTAATGAACTAGTTTCCTCATAAATATATATTCGTTCAGATTACACTCCAACTTTCAGACAACAGTATGGGCTGAATGGCAAACAGTGTGGAGTCGTACGGACCATCAAGAGCTATGGAAAGTAAAAAAAGATGTTCAACCTTGGTCTTCCTCGAGTCGAACAAAGAAACTCCCAGATGGATCAGTTCAACACTCTCGTCGAGAAGAATTCGTCCCAACAAGACTGCGGATTGGCCATACAAGACACACCCATGGTTACCTCATGGAATCACAACCTCGACCACCTCCATCTGTTTGCAATTCATGCCGATGCACATTGACGGTCTACCATCTGCTCGTCGAATGTCCAGTGTTCCTCTCTCCTTCGACTATTCCAAGAAACATCAAGCAATTATCGGACAACAACTCAAGAACCCTAGATAACCTCTTCAACGCCGTGGAGTCACTATCTATTTTCTACGAAATATAAAGAATTTGTGATTTATGGTGCATAGTTATTTTATTATGTTCCATTTAGCACCCATGACCCTGCGTAGTCGAATGCGCTAAATAAATTAAAAGAGAGAAAAACCATCTGCCAAGTGGGTGTGGCACATAGCTTCCTCGTATCCATACCCGGTTATATAGATGATCCGATGCATAGTAGTAATGTCAAAACACCAACCTCTAAGTACCTTTCACTACCCTCATAGGGGACCATCTACACGCTAATCTGGACAAACCTAGAAAATTTCGTCAAATTCGGATGAAAAATGTAAGTGAGTAGATGTAAGTGATTGGATCAAAAAAATTCTCAGCCTCGGCTGGGATTCGAAACCGGGACCCCTGGGGGATAATCATATGTGCAATGAATAGGATTTGAGATTCTCACAGGGGACCATCCCTCTATGACAAACCATTCTCTATGATTTTCACAGGGGACCATCTAAACACTACTCAGTAACATCCCTGGAAATTTCATTAAAATCGGATGGAAAATGTGGAAGTTATGGCCGTTACAAGGAATTCACGTTTGCGCATGCGCAGTGGCTACTATCACTCCGGGGGTGATGATCTTCATTGGAGACCACCTACAACCTAATCCGCATAATCCCTGGAAATGTCATCGAAATCGGGTAGAAAGGTGGAAGTTATGGCCGTTACAAGGAAATTCACGTTTGCGCATGCGCAGTGGCTACTATCAGTCGGAAGAAGATGTCTTTCATAGGGGACCATCTAAATACTGATCTGTAACATTCCTGAAAATTTAATTGAAATCGGATGGAAAATGTAGAAGTTATGGCCGTTACAAGGAATTCATGTTTGCGCATGCGCAGTCGATTCTATCAGTCCGGGGATGATGATTTTCATAGGGGACCGTCTACACACCAACCCGCACAATCCCTGAAAATTTTATAAAAATTGGACAATAGCTTCGTATAGTTATGCGCGTTACAAGGAATTCATGACAGACACACAGACAGACATACAGACACAGCACCAAAATTGTTCAGAAAGGTCTAAAACTTAAAACGCGAGTGAAAATTTTGATTTTGGAGAACTATTTTTTTTCGTCCTTGAAAAGTGAAAAGAAAGCTTCCGCTACCTTGGTAGACTCGGAAGCAAAAAAGCGATTCACAGTCGTGTTCCAACCCTTAAGTTCTCGTATGGAGGGAAACGGTTGGTCCTATAGAGCTCAGGGATATCATTCGATTCTAAAAATTCAATACTATGTTAAATTGATGATAAAACATTACCTTTATATCGAAAGTTTTTAAAAGGGTGTTTTGAAAATGTCAGCCCTTATTTTTCAACCCTTCGAAGAGACTGATATCAACCAATAGCTTTGGGGCGGAACCAGACCCAAAATGGAGCCAATATATCAAATTTTATCTAAATCGGTCCAGGGTAACTAAAAAAAGTGCCGCGTACGGTGGAAGGACGGATGTTTTCTTCTAATTCGATTTTTGGATTCTACATAAATACTTAAACGTAAACCAACAAATTTTGAAGGGGTTGCACAAAGACGTTGAACAATACATACGTTTTGGTTTCCATTTAATTCTAGAACTTGACGATGATAATATACACAGATTTTATAACTATTCATTACTTCAATTTGTAAGTGATACGGTTAGATGGTAGGGGACAATATTGGACGATTTATAGAGCCCGCAAACACAGGGGGATACACTTGTAGATTGGAAGAGAAACCATAACACTGTAATTACCTAACCTAAGCCATATCACAGAGGAGTGTTGACTGAGTGATTACGGGGGAGAAATAATTAAACACGTGGATCATGTGCCTGGAGGACCGCAAGAATTAATTTTGCTTGACGCTCACACTTTACCGTAACTTTGCAAGATCCTCTGCACCGTATATTCCTCCTACGATTACCGATGCTAACGTAAATCATCCTACTGCTCCACAGATGAAACATACTCGTACCTTCCTGGATAAATTCGTATTTAATATTTTCTAAGTGTGTGTGGTTCATAAATAAACACGCTTCCTCAGTACCGAAACCACAAATTCTCGCCACTCGACGGGAGTAAAAGTACTTAACTCAGTGCCGACAGAGTGAATAATCTACTTGAGACCAATCATACTACAATTTAGATATTGATATGGTTGGATTCATATTAATCTCTTCAAAATATACTTACGAAAAGTAGTAAACTCGCAGATTCTAAATCTGCATGATCTAGGGTTATATATAACCCTATATATATTGTGCTGCTATATTGTGCTATTATATATAACAATATATATATTGTGTTGACAGCTAGTCCACCTGGAAAGAAAGGGTATACGGTTCCAAAGTATATCGTGCGAGAAAGAAAAATGAAAGTCCGAAAACGAAGTATTTTGATATTTGTGTTTTTAAGGGGTTACGGAGATGTTTCCTCCATTTATTTATACTTGTCCTATCAGGGAAATAATCAAGTCGCTTTTTTAGGACGTCCCACAGTAAGACTTGAGCGTCCTTATGCAATCGATCTGGGGTGAAGGAGGACAACACTCAATAGAAAAAAAAACATCAGCGGAATTTCGAAATTTGCCTCTTGAGGGGTGAAAGGGGGGCGGCCAAAATCTTGTAAACTCCGCCCAGGCCTCAATTTCCAACTGATTTGCGTGTTTCGTTTTTTGTTTGACTCAAATAACTTCCTAGCTGTACATGATTTCACCAGAGTATCAAAATTCGCAAGGGGAGGGGGCTAGTGGGGGGATAATTTTCACAAAATTTCTGATTTTAAAATATTTCGGCTCGTTTACAGCTTAACATCAATTAACTAACTAACTTAAATAAACTTAACTTAAATTAACTTTACAACTGACCCCAAGCTTTGAAATTGAAGAACAATTTTTCTTTATACCTCCGGATTTTCATGAATTATTCTCTGTACCACCATGGATCTAATAGTGGTGCCACCGTGGTGCCAGGACACCATAAACCGCATATTTCGTGGGTTTTTTGTGTTTCACCTTGAATACGGATGTGAACCTCGACAGACTGCCTACTAAAACCAATAGATGAAAGTTCAATGTTACAACGTATTTCCACTTTGGTGCCAGACTGGCACCATTGGTAGTGGTGGGGGGGGGGGGTGAACTCGAATTCCCATGTTGGGTATCGTAGATCGTGGATTTTAAAATGCTCTTCAGATTCGAGGCTCCCATGCCGCTAGAAATTTTATAGTGGATAAGGGTGAGGGGGTGTCATTATTTCTTGTCTAAAGTAATAGATAAATTACATCGAGTGAAATAGTTTTATCGCTTACCAACTGGTTAAACTGATCTAATGCTTATCCAATGGGACGTCCCCTGGAATGCATGCATTACTAAAGAATATGTTTGGAACATACAGTAAGAGAAGGAAACCTCTTCCAAGGAAATACGGCTATTCTTTGTTTAATCTATCGGGTGAGATCGAGAGATCGCCGAAGTATTATCATCAGTATCTGGCAGACCAAACACGCAATATATCAAAGGAGCCTAAGCTCAGTTCTTCAATCCTTGCACTATATAGTTTTATGATATAATATTACACGATATTAAATATAAACTATAACTAAATACTATACTCACGGTAGATGGGACTTCTATGTGTTTTATCACAACGAGCAGCCAGGAAAATAATATATTCCTTAACCTCGCGCTTGTGGAAAGTCCTCATATTACGAATCACAAATGGGTTAACAAAGTTCTTAGCGATGCAAGGCTTCGAGGAAAATTCTCATCATTATCTCAACAACCTCACCGACGCTCAGCAGGGTCACACATCATTACCATCCACCAGACTGTAATCCTGGACAGGCTGTTTCGACCCGGCAGGTATAATAATAGCGAACTTTTGAACGCTAACAAGACAGCGCTGAGGGACCCGGTCTATTCGTTCTGTAGTGCCGCCTCGGGCAGTTCGTTAACCATAAAATATCTCCACTCCAAGCTCAAGGTCTTTTTCTTCAACACGTGGTTATGCACAACTACCGGAATTGTTCATGGGTGGTTTTATTTCATTCCAACTCCTGGTCAAATGTTAATTTGTCTGAGTAGGCTCTTTATCTCACGAACAATCCTCGCACACACGAGTAGTCGGTTGGGGTGAATTAACATGAATTTAGAGAACTCAGAGAGAACTTCTATTCTGCGCCAAAGTGATTCAAAAAGATGCACGAGTATTACTTCCACTTCTAGAGGTGAAACCAGGTCAGTCAAGTAGTACTCCACTACATGACCGAGCTACCTCAGCATTGTAGGTTTTTCTGATCCTAATGGTGTGAATATGATTGAATTGATCGGAAATCATCAAATCAAGTCATGATTCAATGAATGTGATTCTTCAAAACCATTCATTTGAAGGTTATTTTCCCTTTTATGTTGATTTTAGAAAATTTTAATGTTATATTTTTATGAGTCGGTCATATCATACATGAGCCACTTTAGTTTGGATAACGCTTATAAGAGCTTATAATATAAAGGAATTATGTAGATTTCTATTCATTTTCTTTTTATACGTATTTTATTCGTATTTCTACCGGGACTCATCTAGTACATATTGAGATTTCCGAAAAACTCAAATTAGTTTAAGAAAATGAATAAGTAAGAAAAATTCTGTTCAGCAATACTCTCGAACTCTTTTGATTTCTACTTGAAGCTTCAAATTATTACCACAAAAAATAGTGTCAGATGAATCAAAAGAGAACATAAGAGAATTTTGTTTCTTGATGAGTAAATTTGGATACTTTGTGAATATTTATGGTGGAGAGCCGATAATAAATTATCTATCACCTGTCTTGACCATTAAATTATGAGGTATATCGTCACTAAAAATTAATGATTCGGGGAAGATAAATTAGTGGATTGAGACCTAAAACCGATGGGGAAAAGAAGGAATAGAGCGATAACATAAGAGAGAATCAATATCCAGTATTACAACCTGGATAATGTCTCAATAAAAGATCCCACTAGACCTCCTCAAGCGATGGGAGTCCAAACCCGATATTCGTCCCAGTGGGCTCGATCAATGAAAACAATTCTTTGCACATTCTTTTGATTCACAGGGCCGATTTAGTCCAAATTCATTGAAGTGAGATTCTTCCACACGTTATCGAGGACTTGGTTGCATATTTTGGTTTATTATTTTCAATAATGAACCTTTGGAATCGACAAGAAAACAATTTTGGTTTATTATTTTCAATAATGAACCTTTGGAATCGACCAAGAAAAAAAAAATTTTAACACCCCCTCAAAATTTGATGGTTTACGTTTCAAGGTACGTAGAATCCAAAAATCGAATAAAAATTTGGCCGTCCGTCCGCCGTACGCAGTACGCGGCACTTTTGCCACTTAGCATTGACCGATTTTGATGAAATTTGGTATGTAGGCTCCATTTGGGGTCTAGTTGTGCCCCGAAGCTTTTGGTTGATGTAGGTCACTCCTAAGGGTTCCAAAATCAATTTTGAAATTTTGAAAACGCCCTAACTCAAAAAATTTTGATATAAAGGTATTGTTTTTCCTTCAAATTAAGATTCTATAGAATTTTTAGAATTTTTTGAGACCACGCGGAGCTCTGTAGGACAAACCGTTCGCTCCCTACGAAAATTTAAGGGTTTATATTGAAACATATATATATATAAATCAAAACACGAGAGTGAATCGCAAAAGGGGCCTAATCTCCGTTAAAATTAGAGCTGACCGAAATGCAATCGATGATTGGTGATTTTTATTTATTTTTTTTTTTTATTTTTGATTTTTTTTATTTTTTATTTTTTAAATATTTTTTTCTTCATATTGGATGGTTGGTGATTTCGTAGACGAGTGACCCCACCTCAAAATTTGTTGGTTTACGTTTCAAGGCACGTAGAATCCGAAAGTCGAATAAAAAAATTTTCGTCTGTCCGTTGTACGCGGCACTTTCCTTAGTAACCACGGACCGATTTCGATGAAATTTGGTATATAGGCTCCATTTGGGGTCTAGTTGTGCCTCGAAGCTTCTGGTTGATGAACGCCACTTCTAAGGGGTGAAAAATGGGGGTTGAAATTTTGAAAACGCCTTAACTCAAAAAATTTCGAAGTAAAGGCATTGTTCTTCTATCAATTTGAGATATAATTGAATTTTCGGAATTTTTAGAGATCACGAAAAGCCTCGTACGGCAAACCGTTCGCTCCCTACGCGAACTTAACGGTTGGACTTAAGATAAATCAGAAACACGAGTGTGAATCGCAAAAGAGGCATAATTTTAGCTGACCGAAATGCGATCGATCTTTTTCCTCATGTTGGTTGGTGGTAACAATGGCAAAGCCGCGTTCTTTGCAGACGATTGATCTATATGGAAAAATAATAAACCTTTGTGTAAAAATTTGCATCGTTTTAACCTACCAACCATCGGTAGGTACTACCTAACACATCATAGTGCCTTCACACCTTCACACCTTCACAATCAAGTTTTTGTTCTCAATCTATCAAAGATTTGCTATTACAATAGGTTGAAAAAATCCAAATGCTCCGAAATAGTAAGTTTTTAGTTTATTATTGATTCAAAGTTGAAGGTATGACAGTATCTCCTGGTCTCTATTGATCTTGAATGGATGAAAACCATCAAGGTATTTTTGAGGCCTGAGAAACGCTCGTAAGCGGAGTTTTCAAAATATGAGTCGAGAATCTGTACTCTCTACTCTAGTACCACTCGATAAGTCAAAGGTATTCTTCACTCGTCATATGAAACCCGGAATTGCCCCAGTTGGCTCGGCAATTCGACAAACCAGGTAACTAATTAAGTGTAATTAGAACAAACTGCTTGACTATGAAATAGGCTTTGCAATATCTCCGTAGCTTGGATGATAATCTTACGAATCCAATCTTGTTGCTGAACGGTTTCTTAACTGTGAAAAGTAGTGCGAGATTGAATCTACTGTACCGAAGCTGAGGGGGTTTCGAATAATAGTTATCCATTTCACTCCCCATATCATAGTACAAGGGCTCTGACGCTCGCCCATATGGTCGATTAGTCCAGAAACTTATTGTTTGTTACTGATGATGACCCAACCGTCGAAATCGATTTAACTTGTAACTCATCATTTTCGTGAAAATAGACAACGTCCTTCTCAACTCCGTTTTTTATTTTTTTTTTATTAACTGAAACCCTCTCCGGAACTAGCTGGCCACATTTGACCAACCAGAAAACTTCTTCAGTGGCATTTCAAAAACCCATCATGTTTGATATGCCTGGATCTCTAAACTGGAGATGGAAAAACATCGAATAATGCTTGGAAGGGAATAATCGGATAGAATGGGAATAGGACGGCATAATTGGATTGCTTCAATTACTATTGTATGTTTGTCTTATCAATGTCATGGTGGATCCTGACTAATTATACATCACAAACGTTTGACGACCGGCCGTTTGGTAAATTTGCGAGTTTAATAGAAGATCAAACATCCGTCCAACCCTGTAAGCAGCAATATATCTACTGCTGTCAATGGACTACAGACAGGAGGTTTCTTCTACGATGCGTCAGTGGATGATAGCTAGTAATTATATTTACTATGTTGTAATATCCGTTACAGATTCAATGACTTATGTATTTTCCAATCTATTCATCAACACTAACCGATGGACACGTTTTTTTCAGCAATCTTAGATGGCCCCCGTAGAATAAATGCCATCATTTAAATTATTTAAACCTCATTCGGAAGCCTTCAAAATCCTTTTGAAAATAATATTATCCTCGTGCTCTGATTACCATGACCCAAGAAATCATCCTTGATACTCTCATCTCAGATTTATCATAGAAAGCGAATTAGAATGTACTACAGCAGAAATTCGCCTACCTACCTTTTCATTAAACTATTTTGGTGAGGTCGAGTTAAGCTTAGTTTCTCCTGATCATCAGATTACCAGCCAGCAGGTATGCGGTATATATGGAATGAGTTCTCAGGGAAGTTGGCCTTTTAGTTACTACCGAGTAGAAACCCGTTTGAACGCGGTAGGAAATCTGGAAGGCTTAGCGTCCACAAAGTAACGCGGTCTCTGTGGCTACGCTTGTTACACCGTTATCCACCACTCAAGACTTCTTACCCAAACGGCTTTATGCTGCAAGACCCTTCAGATGCTCTCAGATTTATCCAAAGAGTAAACGATGGTTTTCCTTTTGCTATAAGTCCCAAAGTCAAACGGCAGAGGCCATTTCATTCTTACAGAACTCTTAGACTTTCCACCTAACTGAAAATACGAGAAGGGAAAATAGATATTTTTGACAGTACTTGTCAGAAATTATTAATTCAAGATTCGTTCCTGAAGAAACTCATTTATACAGGGGCAAAGAAAGGAGAATCTACCGACGGAATAATTGACAATATTACAATAAACTATTGAGGGATATTTTCACACCGAAGTAACGAGTTATTTACTTTCTATCAGAATTTACAGGAGTACAACAATAGGTTGTATACCTGGAAATTTTGTATGTTATTAACGATTGAACTCTTCCAGAATGGCGTTAAACCCACAGTAAATCAACTATGATCCCCCCTAATTCGCTGATTGCTCACGTAACTCTAGTAAACACCTATGGAAATTGTAGGAAGTTACAAATTAAAGTTATTAGGTTACTAGGATTTACATGGGTGGGGGAGGAGGGTGTTGAACTCGAATTCACATGTTGGGTATCGTAGATCATAGATTTTGAAATGCTATTCCAATTCGAGGCTCCCATGCCGCTAGAAATGTTATGGTGGGTAATGGTGATAGAGAGGAAGGGGAGACCACTATTTCTTGCTTGATTGAAATTACATTGAGTGAAATAGATTTATCGCTTTTCAACTGATTTAAATTGACCTAATGCTTATCCAATGGGACGTCCCCTGGAATGCATAAATTACTTAACACTACGTTTTCAGGCTGAGATCCCCACTAAAACCACATACCCGAGAACGTGAGACGTGAGACGAAGAGACGCCAATACAAATTGTGTTCTAGGAACAAAATGCCTTTCAGGTAGCTCACATCTCTTGGTAGATCGAGTGTCCCAAAGACACAATCAGTGAACATTAATTCATTTATAGTTGTTTTAACCTTTAACTACACGCGCCCTCCGCTGGAACAATTCTTTGTTGGTTCACGTTTCAAGGTACGTAGAATCTAAAAATCGAAAAAAAGGCTGCAAATCATTGCCCAAAGGTTTATTATTTACTGTATAGATCACCCTTCTGTAAGGATCCCTCCCTACCAACCATGGGTACCTACTACCTACTAGGGCATTTTTGAAAATTTCAACCCCACCACCAACCAAATGGAAATGAAGGGTTGACATTTTCAAAACTTCCCTAGTAGGTAGTAGGTACCCATGATTGGTAGGGAGGGATCTATACAGAAGGGTGATCTATAAGAAAATAATAAACCTTTGGGCAATGATTTGCAGCGTTTTTTTTAACCTACCACCCATTGGTAGGTATACCTACCCCACACACATTCACAATGAAATTTATTAGAACGAACTGAACGCTTCACAATTGATTCGAAAAATAGGGATCTTCATACGGAAATGTGATTAGTGGTTGCTAAGGAAGCAAAACTGAATACAACTCGAAGAAACGAACAGCGATCGAGTTTTGGTTAGCTGAAAATTCAACGGGAATCAGACCTCTTTTATGATTCACACTCGTGATTCAGTTTTATCGAAGGAAAACCCTGAAGTACTCGTAGGGAGCGAACGGTTTGTCCTGCAGAGCTCCGGGTGGTCCCTCAAAATTTTTAAAATTCAATATAGGTATTTAAAATTAGTGAAAAAACGATACCTTTATTTCGAGAGTTTTCGAGCTAGAGAATTCTTGAAGATTTCAACTCTCAATTTTCACCCCATAGAAGTGACTGACATCAACCAAAAGCTTCACTGTACAACTAGACCCCGAATGGAGCCCATATACCAAATTTGAACGAAATTGGTCCAGGGTTGCTAAGAAAAGTTCCGCGTACGGCGTACGGCGGACGGAAGGAAAAAGAAAAGAAGGAAAATTTGTTATCCAATTTTCGGATTCTACGTATCTTGAAACGTAAAACATCAAATTTTGAGGGGTGGTTAATTTTTTTCCCTTTGCTCGATTCCAATGGCTTATTATTCGAAATAATAAACCGAAATTTGGTCTTCCGTCCGCCGAACGCCGTACGCGGCACTTTTCTCAAATATCGTTGACCGTTTCTGATGATTTTTGGTGTTTGGGCTCCATTTGGGGTCTAGTTGTGCCCCCAAGCTTTTGGTTGATGTAAGTCACTTCAAAGGGTTGACATTTTGAAAATCCCCTAACTCAAACAATTTTGATAAAAAAAGTATTGTTTTCCATCAATTTAAGATAGTATTGAATTTTTAAAATTTTTAGACACCACGTTCGCTTGAACTCACGATAAATCGGAAACACGAGTGTGAATCGCAACATCGCAGATCTCCGTTCAAATTTTAGCTGACCGAATGCGATCGATGTTTTTCTTGATGTTGGTTGATGGTAACAGTGGCAAAGCAGTGTTCTTTGCAGACGAGTGATCTACATAGAAAAATAATAAACCTTTGTGTAATAATTTGCAGCGTTTTTGTCATTTTTTCAAAATTTCTAACAACCATAACTAACAACAGAAAATTCTTATTCCTTCAAAATTCTCTCGAACCAGCACTTTTACGATAACAAAGAATAGCCCTCTTTTATCTTTACACGAAAATATTGGAATTGGAGTTTTCATAAATATTGATCACAAAATTGTTCTGTAGTAGGTATGTGTGAGTAATCATTAGCCTAGGAAAGTTCTTGAAAAAACCGAAATAATTCATGGGGTTGACATCGATGTGACCTAACATTTTGGCGAAAACCTCAACAATGAATAATGATTAAAAACACGCTGTTATATGGCCGGTTTTAACAAATCCCAGAACAGTAGTAAAATACTTACGTTTCTACACGCCGGCGGTACGGAGTGCTCAGAGAAGAGACCCGAATTTGACGGTTGATAACTCACTAATGAAGCCCGCAAAAAATATCTGGCGCGATTTCCGCGTAAAGGTAATAGTAGAAGGAGAATACCCGGAACCCCATCTCCCTAAGGAGGGAGAACTGTGTGTTATTCTAAAATTTTAACCAAATAGCGTGTAGAAATTGAATTTGAAGTTGAATAACATCCTCATAGAACGCGAACGGTTAGCATTGAGTGGTCTCATTCGATTCTAAAGAAAAATTTAACCAATCTATATCAACGGATAACGATACCTTTGTTTTCGAGCTAGGGTGTTTTGAAAATCTCAACACCACTTTTCACCCCTTAGAAGAGAAGGAAAAAAACGAAATTTTCGAGGCACAACAGACCCCAAATGGAGCCCATATTTCAAATTTTATTTGAATCGGTCCATAGGAACTGGTGAAAGTTCCGCGTATGGCGTACGGAAAACATTGTATTCGATTTTTTGATTTTACGTAGCTTGAAACTTATTCCATCAAATTTTGAGGGGTGTTAAATTTTTTCTCCTTTATGTTTGATTCCAAAGATTTATTAGTGTACATAAAAAAGCAAAAGGGGTATCCATGCTGTGCCGACCAAACTCTCTTCTGAATAAATTCATCTTGGAACTTCTACCGTGAGTTTCAACTGATTGCCCTGATTTATGACTGGTAAGAGCTATGCTGTATTTTGCAAAAACTAAGCACTGTTTTTCTTCGCGTGAATCAACACAATATTTATCTACATTTTATTTATCATGCAGATTGCAACAACATTCATTAACTGAAGTAACAACTCGGAAGACGATTTTGACACATCATGTCCCCACCCCTATTTGTTCTATTTTGGTTGATTATTTTCAGTAATGAACTTTTGGAATCGACCAAGACTAAAAAATGTTAACCTTCCCTCAAAATAATATTTTGAGGGAAGGTTAACATTTTTTAGTCTTTTAGTTAACATATTATGTTGGTTAACGTTTCAAGGTACGTAGAATCCAAAAATCTAATAACAATTTGCGTACGGCGGACGCAGTACTTTCCTTCGTTCCCATGAAACAAAATTTCATGAAAATCAGTTCATGGGAACTAAGGATAGTACTGCGTACAGCGGACCAAATTTTTATTATATTTTTGGATTCTACGTACCTTGAAACGTTAACCAATTATTGGGGTCTAGTTATTATTGCATTGCAATTATGTCGGTCACTTCTAAGGGTTGCAGTTTTGAAAACGTCCTAGCTCAAAAAATGTCGATACAAAGGTATTGTTCTTTCAATAATTTAGGATAGTATTGAACTTTTAGAGTCCACACGGAGTTCTGTAGGACAAACGGTTCGATCCCCACAAGAAATTTAGGGTTGGACTCACGATAAGTCATGAACACGAGTGTGAATCTCAAAACAGGCTTCGTTCAAATTTTATCTGACCAAAATGCGATCGCTGTAGGTGCGTGGTAGGTAGGTAGTATCTATGGTTGGTGATTATGGAAAAGCCGAGTTCTTTGCAGACGAGTGATCTTTATAGGAAAATAATGAACCTTTGTGTAATAATTAGTATCGGTTTTCATGGTTCGTTCAATATTGCTGACCTCAGGTGTAATTATCTCCATCAAAAGTGTTCCCGAGGAATAATCTACGTTTTGTTCAGCGGGCAGGCGATAGAAGCTCCCGTTTGAGGTGAAAGGGAAGATGTGATTGGCACAGCCTACACAATACATTACCTTCCTGACGTTGACTAATGAAACCAGAGCTACTCGTACTCCAGTCAACCCCGAGCGAATGTAATCCGAGGACTTCACTGTACATTATGAAACCTAGGTATTACCCACTTACTTACTTACTACTTACCTACTTACTTTCGTTCTGATTTGTAAGCTCATTTTTAATTTCCAAACTGCCTACGTTCTAATATTGATTTTATCTGCTCTGGTGGAATTGGATGAATACGTTGATACTTATTTGACTGAGTTTAAAACTACTATGTACCTTATTATAAGAAAAGGATGGGATTCTAAAATAATAGCCTTTTCTTGAAAATAAATTAGTGATGAGGCTTGAGAGAGAGAGAGAGAGAGAGAGAGAGAGAGAGAGAGAGAGAGAGAGAAAACATGCTTTTATTAAAGTAACAAACATATTGGATCGACAACAAGAGCTATGCAATAGCCATGCTCCTATATAAGGTGCGTCTGGCGGGTTTGCGCCTTGGAATTCTATCATTAATTAATTATTTTAACCTTATTTTTAAATTCATTAATACACATTAATACATTTTAATTCTTAAATATACTTGTGATTTGGTATAGGTAAGTACATGCTGACATCCTCAAATTAAGTTGTACTCCTTTACCGTCTTGTACCTCAGGGGCCATGCTATGGTACAGAACCTTACTATCGATGGGTCTGCCTTTCGCAATAATTCAATAAAACAATTCCTAGACATCTCCTTTACTTCAAAGCATTTCAGTCTTACTTTCACTAGCGCCGTACATTGGCATACAAAATGGAACGCATCCTCTGTCTCACCGGCGCTGCATAGCGGACAGCTCTGGTCCTCATTATCATAATGCTTATACCTTAGTGCCAGAAGATCCCCCCTCAGCTTTATCATCCATCTGCATGCTATAAAGTTAATTATTTCTACTGAGGGTTTGACTTCAGATGCTACTCCTGTCCGCAGGTCGCGATATTGCGCATGTCTAGTTGACTCCGAGGCTCTACGTTCATAATGTCTGCCAATGCTAGCTGATATCATTTCAAGCGATTGCTCCATTTTCATAGCCCATCGATCTCGTCCTTCCTTCCTATCCAACGGAATGGAGTACCGGTCCTTCAAACGCTCCCAATCACTCACCCAAAAAACATCAAGGCTTAGGCATTTCTCAGCTAGCTTACGCGGTAACCGGTGTTCGGGCATACTTAAGGCTTTTCGAATGTACTTGAAATGTAGCCCCAGCGTATATACAAAAACAGATTCCATGGCAGTCTCTAGATACAGCACATAATTCGGGGTGATAGCAGGCAAGGAAAACACCATTTTTAGGAAGGAGCGCTGAACTGATTCAATTTTATCGCTGTACACGTAGCCCCAGATCTGTGCGCCGTAACACAGGATGGATCTTACTACCGCCTCGAACACCTTTTTCTTGTCGGCGAAAGTTATATGACTGTGCGAGAGAAAGGCCTTCCACATACTGCTGATTGCAAGTTTAGCGGTCGCGACCCTATCCTCGATGTGTGCAGCGTACGACAAGGCAGGTGTGAGCGTCACACCTAGGTATTTGAACTTGTTCACCACCTCTAGACATTGTCCCTGGTACGTCCACCTCTCACTCCGAGCTGGTCTTCCGCCATTCCGAAAAACCACGATCTTCGATTTCTCAATATTAATCTCAAGATCCCAAGCTTCACAATAACGCCCCAACCGGTCAATCATGCGTTCCAGCTCCACTACGCTGGCCGCCAGCAAAACCACATCATCCGCGAATAATAGCACAGGAATGTTGTAGTCTCCCAGCCACAAACCGCCTCCCAAGGATTCGGTAAGATCATTGATAAAAATCGCGAATAACAGGGGGCTCAGTGGACACCCCTGCTTGACACCTAGTGATGTTTTGAAAAATTCGGTTGAACCACCGCTGACCAATTTTACTGCTGATTCAGTGTTTAGTGATGAGGCTTGATTTTACCTTTAAAGCCTCTGGAGTCGAGTTTCGAGTGATTTGTGATGATTTTTTTGACTTTCAAGATAATTTTAATGCGTTTTGCTGTAAAGAATTGGTTCGGCCTTTAAGCTTTCTCAAACAGTTGTGAGGGGGGGGGGGGGGTGAACTCGAATTTCCATGTTGGGTATCGTAGATTGCGTAGAATGCTCTTCAGATTCGAGGCTCCCATGCCACTAGAAATTTTATAGTGGATAAGGGTGAGCGGGGGGTCACTATTTCTTGCCTAAAGTAATAAATAAATTACATCGAGTGAAACAGTTTAATCGCTGACCAACTGGTTAAACTGATCTAATGTAATGTGAATATACAAAAACAAAACTGAACTATTTCCGTCCACTCATTTTCAACAACGTTAACTACTATGAGATTGTTGAAGGGTGTTGGGTTTTAGCCTGAAGATGCTGGCAAGTTGCCCCAGCGAAACTGTAGCTAGAAAGATAATTAAACTACAAAAATCAACGTTTTCCTTTTTATTCACAAGGAGGACCTAGAGTCGTTTCGACCACCAACAATAGTATGAAATTATTAGTTCACCTATTCCCACTAGAAATCTGCAATTTGTCAACAGTTTGTTTTCAACCATTACTACTTGAATTTTTGGGAAGTATACTTGCCTAAGAAACGTTGAAAGAATCCTTTTTATCAACTAATGTCAGCGACTGAGAGGGTCGCACTCGACTGGAGGAATAAATCAAATAAACATTTTCAAAGTGAAATCGATTTGGAGAAGAAACTTGGCTAAAATCTAATTATTATTCCGGTATTTTTGGAACTTTTCCGATGGAATTTTTAGCAGTTTGAGAGTATTAATTCTGAGCGAAGGAAAAACTCCTACCTACCTGTTTCTCTCTCTCTCACGGTTTTTTTGTTTACCTCTCCTTCCTTACTTTCGTCTCTTTACTGCCTTCTAAGCTGGATAATTCGAGATTGTTGGATGACGGAATGAGGTTAATTACAATTTTAATCCACTGAGGATGAACCTATGGTGAAGAAGAGGTGAGTACCTGCCAAATATTCTCATTATTTTTCTCAACACCTAGGTCATTATTTATGTACTGTATCAAGATAACTTGATACAGACAACTTGACTTGATAATAATAATATTATTATTATTATATCATACAATAATTACTATGATCTGAAATATGGTTTCACTTCAGAACGATGTAAATATTCGTGTACTGTTCAAATGAAACGGAATCGCAAATGGTTCCAAACTAGGATTGGTTCAATAAGAATATTCACGCTCAAATTGTGACATATGAATGTATAATTTTTTTATTAGCATGGATCATGCTTTAGCTTCGACGTAACTGGCAAAAAGTGTTAAATTTTTCGGGAACAGTAACTAGGAACGGTATCGAGTCACGAAATTTTGCTCAGTCGTTGATACGGAACTAAGGATCGTGTAACGTGGTGTAACCTATGCGATACTTCCATTAAAGGTAGCAGTGAGTCATCATAAGCGCAATTCAATTCTGCGTGGCCCTTTTATTCTTTTTTCTCTATAGGTATATAAGGATATAACTATCACCTAACAGGGCAAAACCGTGAAGAAACCGTGGAACGAAAGTAGCGCGGGATTTTGTAACGATTTTCACTTACAACTGACCCGTTTTTGGGGAAATTCATCGCCGTTGGTTTTCATTCCACGAAAATCGTTCGTAACTTGTTGAAAAGCCCTTAATTTATATTATATACTTTCAAAACAACTGTAAATAAGCACAACGCTGAGATTACCTCTGATTTAAAAGAATTGTAAACAACATTAAATGTTTACCGCAAATTTTTCGGTAATAACCAACATCGATTTAAGTAGTGAAGCAATTTGAAAAGCAGGCCCATAAAGAGCTAAATTAAAACAACAGACAACAATTTCCTAGTAAAAGTAAACAGCAAACAAACAAACCACGGCTAAAGCATGTTCCATGTTTCTTGAATTTCAGCCAAGGGCTCTAAGCAGTAACCACCCGAAGGGCCGAGTTTTTTATTATTTTTAATGTTTCAATCCGTATTATTTTCACAGTACTTATTGTTACTAGATTCCTTTTATATCATGCAATGGATTGGTAGTTACCAACATACATGATTGTGTTCAGCGAGTTGTGGTTGGTGTGAAATTCACTCATTGTTAATGTTCAGTCACTTCATTCGAGTGACTGTTACCTTTCCTGAAACTACACCATAGTAATAACGAGGAGGTACCGCTAACAGCAGTATTATTTATTTCACTGTTCTCTTGGAACTTATGGTGGTTTGGTACCGCGTTGCCTAAGTGGAGCCGTCGACCATAACTCGTCACGAGGGGTCAATGATGCACCACTCGCGAACCAGTTCCTCTCTGGCCGAGAATGAGTGAGACGTGAGTAATGTTCGTGGGTGATCTCTTTGTCACTTAAGGCTATATTTATTACCACCAGAGAACCACCATTCTCAACACTAACATGATAAATGTGCTCTGAGTCGATTTTTCGGTTTTGGCACATACTTTTGTTATTGCTATTTATTAACTACCGCCACGGCTCTCGGTTATCCATTTACCCATCCATCATGAAGTAGTTGGATACTGAACCAAGCACTAGGTACCTCAATTTATTTTTAGTGGGACACCCCCCTTTCCCACAATGAAAGTCTGAATATGCCCCTGATTGAAGCTTGATAGTTTCCGTAGTTCATGAACAGCAACACGAACGATAAGTCTTTTGCAATCATGTTGATGAATTTTCATTCCCTCATACGTTGTATCCTTCCACCGGTATCAAAATGTATTCATTCCAATATGTATTCAGGATGTATTAATTTTGGACTCAGCCTCAAACTGTCCGCCTTTAGGGTGAACGCTGAAAGAGAGGCTCACTTTTCTGGTACACAGATGAGTTTGTGATGAAAAGAAAATCTACCCTATGGAACAAAGGCCTAAATTTCAACCTATCTGAACCTCTATGTACAATAGCAACCATTTATCAGAAATACCCAAAGGTGCGCGAGTTTACATAATGTCTGTAATTAAACTGTTTCTTACTCTGCGACCTTGAAATGGGAACAACAAAAGAGCCGCACACTGGTGTAAATGCTCAAAAGCAGAGGCAAGTCAAGTAGCTGATCACCATGTTCTTCCAAGAAAACAAAGCTTTGCTGTAATTGAGGCAGAAAGACCTTCGTATCATATCAGCAGGCCTCCGCACTGGCCATTTCCTTGAGAAACCGTCTGAACGAAATGAGCAAGGCCAGGACAGCTGAATGTCAAATCTGCTGCGAACTAGTCGAGACAGCGCAACACATACTCTATGGGTGCCCAGGTAAGTAGCACCTACCAGATTCCGACATTTAGATAAGGGTATCTTTGTCCCTGCCGAAAATTTTCGGGAAACGCCCGAAGTAACTCGTTCACTTTGTGATGGTAAACGGGGATGAACCCAAGAAAAAAAATCAAAATTTAAAATCGCAAGATTCAGAAATTTATTATGAATAAAATGAATTGAACCTTTACTCGAAAGGAAATTCCAGTCCTTTCAAACTACTCAGGGCAGGTATCACAGATACATTCAAGAAAATCATTTAAAATCGCGCATAACTATATTACCTTAGTATATTTCCTACGGGAAAAACATCAAAAGAATAAGTACTTAGCCAAGGATTTTCAGAGGGTCTAAACGGGTAGGACGGGTAGGAGTCTGGACAATTCCAACTTGGTGAGCAGCTGTGTATGATGTCGCCCTCACCCTGAAACGGTACGATCCCTTGATTCAGCACTCTGCTCGTAGTCTTCGACTCCACAACGATAATCAGGACGTCAAGGGACAATGAAAGAAATCTGGAGAACCAACGACGAAATGAGTGAAATACGTAGTTACTTCAGGGTATAGAAAATTATTTCGGAATTCCACATGACTTGAGATCTTACCAGGAACAAAGGATTCGTAGCACAGAACGATTTCTCCTTAGTTCTTCCAGCAGTTTTGAGAGCCCGCAGACAGCGATTCTCTGATCAGCCGATGACTGTCCTTCCAGTATTTTAAAGGCAATATTTTAAACAACTTCTCGAAACGTAGAGAAAGACAAGATATAGACGAAAACTTGATTCAGTAGACGACACCGGACGGCAGCAACGAAAAAGTAGAGTAAAGAAAGTATGACCGCTTCCTACCTTCTTCTTCTGACCTCAATTAAATTTTGTTCTTCTTTACCTCTTTTAATGCGGATAAATTCCAAAATTATTTCAACAACATTGTAGAATATGTTGTTCATTAAATGAAATTAACATATGAAAATAATGCGTTGAGGTTCAGGATCCAGAGATAGCTCGCTCTAGACTATCTACCGAAACCGAGCAAATACGAACAAAGCGGGACTCAATTTGTCTTTCACGCTACAACTTTGTGAAAGAATAGGTCTTATAATGAGGACCTAATTAGGAAGGTAATCCTGTCACAATTGATCAAACATCAGGCTAAGGGGAAACAATGTCCCATAGAAGTCAAAAAAGAAAAAGTTGTTGAAGAAAAAGAGTTGTTGTTCAGGGAATATCTCGTTGTCTGCACATACCTACTACTATTAATTGGAAATTATGAACTTGTAAAGAGCAAACACGCACGGAGCTTGGGAGTTTCTCCAAAATCGAGATTATACAATTCGAGAAATTGTAGATACAAGGAACAATCGTATAGATATGCCCGATACAAGGAATTGACCTACTTAGTGTGTAGTCTCGTCGATTACCAGTTTCTCTGGGAACCTCCATAACAGTTGTCAAGTTCATGTCCGTGTGTCGTGTTTCTTATGTGCTTTTCTTCCGTTTCTATTCTCGTGATTCTATTCTGAAGCGTTTGCATCTCAATCGAGCCGTTTGATGCTGAACCCCAGATTTCATCGGCAATATAAGATTTGATATGAAGCTCTCTCCATTAGAAATATACCGGCTCTTACGCGGACCGCGTGACGCGGTGTAGTAAAGTGGAAACTTGAGCCAATTGAATGATTTGTTATGACATTTTTCCCTTGGCAACGCCAAAGAAGCTCGTACCAATCGATAATAAGTATTCTTAAATATCATGACAATTTTCAATACATTATTATTATTTGTATCGATAAATTATTGGAAGATTAGAAAAACGATTAGTTGGGGATCGTAAAATGTTTCATTAGTGATTTTTGTTGATGCGCTAAATAATATCATAATAATTATGTAATAATATCATAATAATATCATAATAATATAATAATAATACAATTATTGTATTCGGATCCTATTCTGTATTAGCCTATTGTAAAATGTTTCGAACTCTCAGCTGTTTATCGAATGGTTTAGATCCCGTTATTTTCCCAAAACATGTGTTTTGACCAAATACCTGATGTTGTATTAAATACAACTAAGTACCTATATAAATTTCAATACCTACAACATCAGGTTATCAGGAATAAAACATCAGATTCTGATGTCAGAATGGACGGGGGACTGGACGATTTTTTATACGTAGTTTGTACTCGGAATGGTAACCTTAGACCCTTCTGTTGTTACCTTAACATAATGAAGATCAATTTTTTGCTTTCTCAAAGGTAAGAAAGTGTTTGAGCTTTGTGTTTGCGCAGCTGATCAGAAAGTGCGGGAGGCCTTTTATCAGAATCTTAAAGCCCTTTTTTGCAGAAAGTGTGTCTGTGTAAAAAGTCCAGTTTTGATGGATTTTCAAAGTTGGAGCAGGTTAGCCTATGAGTTTCATCAATACATATCAACGCTGCAAATTATTACACAAAGGTTTACTATTTTCCTTTATAGATCACTCGCCTGCAAAGAACTCGGCTTTGCCATTATCACCACCTACCAACCATAGAATCTATGGTAGGTAGTATCTGATACTACCTACTTACCACGTACCTACAGCGATTGCATTTTTGACCGACTTCAACGCGCCGAAAGCGCGGGTTGTACGACGATTTTTTTCTGGATGTCTGAACACCTTGCATTTTTTATTCTGGTAACAATCTGTCTGGTTCTGTTTGAAATGTGTTCTACCAGTATCCTTGGTGGTCCCGTTTCAAACAGATTTTATTTTGTTTTGTTAAAAGTATCGAAAATTGGTGAAAGAAGTTGAAAAACGTGGTTCCCGTTTTCGGGAATATTGGTCCGCATTCACTCTTCTTGCCCTGTGACTTCCGAGTGATTCGATGACGGACTATTTGTGTATAATCAAATTGAAGGTCTGATTGTAAGCTTTAAAATGATAATATCTTTTAAAGTATATTATACTATATCAGGGGGGTTCCGATCACTAAAAGGTGCTGCGGTGGATGGGAAACGGAGAAATTATAGTGGGTTATTAGCTCAGAACCTGCATGAGCCGTATCAAACGTGTTTATGAATGCTCAAGTATGTGAGTTTTCCTACCAAATATTAAGGATAATATAGTACTGTTAGTTAGGTATTTCACCAAGTGAGTGTAGTACATAGCTCTCTTATCACTTATAACATGATTGGGTAGGTAATAGTAAAGGAGATCGTCAGAACTGCATAGTGCCCTACCAAATATATATTACTTACAGTTAGATACAGAGAGATACAGTAGACGATCTAGAAGACGTTTGTGTCTACAAATGCGTACCTACCTACCTATCTGGATACGCTGCGGTTATTAAGTACTACTCCCATGATCTGGTGAGTATTAAATATGCGTCGATCGTGCAATACGAAACATGAATACGAGTAGATATAAGTGTTCCAAAACTATATGGTAGTATGTCACTGCTATCGTATGATGGAGGATATGAGTGTGACAATAAGTGTGAATCACACTACAAATAATTGTTGGTATTCCAACATACCATCTGTTGACTGGATATTTATGTCCAACAACCTACATCAAGTATGTTTTCGCTGAGATTATTATTTTTCCCTTTTTGGTGTTTACGGACATCATTTTTGTCAGATAAATTTGAACGGAGAATAGGCCCCTTTTGGGATTCACACTCGTGTTTCTGATTCATCGTAAGTCCAACCCTTATGTTCTCGTGGGGAGCGAACGGTTTGTCCCATAGAGCCCCGTGCGGTCTCTAAAAATTCTAAAAATTCAATAGTATCTTAAATTGATGGATAATCAATATCTTTAAGTATATCGACATTTTTTGAGTTAGGGCGTTTTCAAATTGTCAACCCTTAGAAGTGACCGAAATCAACCAAAAGCTTCGGAACACAACTAAGTGGACCCCAATACCAAATTTAATCAAAATTGATCCATGCGAACTAAGGAAAGTGCCGCGTACAGCACTTAAAATTCTTCAAATCAAAGTCTTATTTTCACTCGATTTTAGGAATCTACGTACCTAGAAACGTAAACCAACAAATTTCGAGGGAGGGTTAGTAATTTTGTTCTTTGTTGATTCCAAAGGTTCATTATCGAAAATAACAAACCAAAACAGCACCGTGCGCTCTCTCGTAAAACTCGCTTCTCTTCAATTTCTCACAATTTAAGAACCCTATTTTTCTCAACATTTGGGGGTAGTTTGGGGCTGGGCTCTATAAAAATACACGCATAGTAAGTTTACCTATTGTAAAGCACATCTGATTATTGGTATCGCATCACAGCATCACAGTAATGCATTTTACTACTGCAATTAGTGATTTGGATTGGTTGAGGTTTTGGTCGTTCTCCGTGAGGTTTTGGAGCAGCTTCCGAATGGACCTTACGCCTAAAGCAACAGAGTGGCGGTGTTAACCTTCGTCGAATCAACAACTCACCTGGTCGTCCCCGAGCATTTAATATTCATGACCTCTGCTGCAGACATTTTAAAAGCCGCCCACCTAGCTCAGCTACCTGAGCAAGAGCCTTCCTCCTTACTTTTGTTATGAAACTTAGAACGATTTCAAGCACGTACTTGAATCGGATCAACATTTTGAGCGCGACGTGCGTGCAGACCTTGTTAAAGACCGACGCTCATCTCGGTTTAAATTCTCTTCTTAATCGAAATGTGATCGTGATACAGTTGCTCAGTACTCCTTGTTGGGAAACAGAGAAGCTAATTAACAGAATGAGAGGGATAAGGACAAAAACGAGAGCACACAAAATTATACTCAGTACTGGTAGTTAGTATTTTCCTCCCCCAAATAAATTCTCAATTTTACCTATAACATCGTGCTAAATAAACTTGACCTTAGAACTAAGAGGCAAACCCACTGAAACTGAGAAAAGATCAAAACAGGCATTGTGAGCGATGGAACTCACTCACCTCGATCATTATCACTCATGCTAAAGGCCGAAATTTGACACGATACCTACTTCTTTGGAACTAGCGGAAGTGATTGAAGATTATAGTCCCTGTATGAACTATGAACGTAACTTCTTTACTGTACATCGTACAGATGCTACCCGCATACAACGAACTTGAGCCTAGCCTTATTAACCTCATAAACTTATTTTGTCAATTGAACAGTAGATCGATCGTGAGGGGAGAGGGGGGGGCTTTTGTTGTTGTGAAGTGATTATGTTAATCTATCGTTATAGATTCGATAAAAGGTATATCGAAATAATCTGATAAAAACTGAAATAATCTGACAAAACGTATAATAATCAAATCAAAACGTATAAATAATCTCCACGTCGTACGATCACGTAAAATACGTAGTTTTCTTCCTCTGTCTCATACCAATCGTATTGTTAAATTAAAGTGCTGCTCTCAATTATTATCATGTTCTACCTCGCACAGCCGATTTATTTTTCTTCATTCCCTATTTTTATTATCAAGGGAGGACCAATTATACTTTCCACCTAAAGAAATGAACGTTGCTCTCGGGTGAAATTTCAACCAATCGCTGGTGATCCATTCAGAAGAAGAAAAAAGGCAATTAACTGTTCCCGTCGAAGTTGAATCGCCCTTCTTTCGTGGCATTCAGCTCCACATGAAGCCTGAGTCTTCTTCAACAAATCCTTGTCGTTGAGTAAATCAAATAGATTTTGTGGATTGGAAACAAGACTTGTTTGGAATCGTAAAATTCATTCACCTACGATTTACCTATTATTTATATTCCTCGTATTTACGTGATACCGTTTGGTAAAATACTACTGAAGCAACATTGGTCAATGGTACAGGTCATAAAAACGGAGTTGAGTAGAACGTTGTCTATTTCCACGAGAATAATCAGTTACAAGTTAAATCGATTTCGACGGTTAGGTCATCATCAGTAACAAACAATAACTAGTCAGTTATTGTTTGTTACTGATGATGACCTAACCGTCGAAATCGATTTAACTTGTAACTCATTATTTTCGTGGAAATAGACAACGTTCTACTCAACTCCGTTCTTATTAAAATGGTTTTCCACAATCTCATCGCGAGTGACTTTATTCGGTACAGGTCAGGTATAATAATTTACCACTGTGGGGTAGTTATGATTTTTGATTCTCAATAATTAACCTTTGCAATTAACTTCAATTCAGAATTTTTATATTAACACCTTCAGTGCGGATGACCGGTCATCCCTGCATACCTGCCATACGGACGACCGGTCGACCGGTCATCTGGTCATTTCAACTCTCTTTGGGGGAGGGGGCCTGGTACCTCCCCTTTTTGATATACCTATTCCATTGTATGAGAGTCTGGACCCCAGAAAGTATTGTCGGGTTTCAGTGCTACCTTCCGCCACTTCAGCGAACTATTATCCTTTTTCAGCTCGATGTAAGCATGGTCAAGCGGCATTTCTGAAATGTAGGCTTACCTCGATTTTACCACCTTGGTTTTACCACTCTCTAATTTCTAAGTTTGGCGGCTTTACTTCCCTGCCTTTTTAAATTGCGAGGAAAAGGAAGTTGATATTGCATTTTTGTGTTGTTTTCAATTGTTGTGTTGTTCTTCTTTGCTACATTGTAATCTTGGGATACCTGCAAGTTAGAGGAGCGACGGTAATGCGGTCGCGAGCGTGATCACCTGATAAGATATCAGAAATGGTAGTTAGTTGAAGTGGCGGTAGGTAGCGCTGAAACCCGTCAATACTGTCTGGGGGCTAGACTCTCCTTTCCATTGTTTGCTTTTTTTTCGTCTTCAGTATGAGTTCAACTGTCTAAAACATTGTTTCGTTTTTGATGCCAAACTTTAATACGAATTTTGCGTTCAAATTCACCAATATCGAATTTCAAGCTCGAAAAATTTTCAGTACGGCAGGGTTGCACGACTTTGGGACCCGCATTGAAGGTGTTAAATATAAAACTCTGGTGATATATAAACTATATAATAAATAATAAAAGATATGTAATAAATAAATAACATAAATAAATAAAAGATATACCTATAATATAAATTTCTTAAACATTTTTTAAGGACGTAGAATTGAAAATATAATTCAAACCATATTAATTGCATGCATTCCAAGGGACGTACCATTGGATGAGGATTAGGTCAACAATTAAATCAACTTGGCGAGGGGACGAATGGGGGGACAATATTCACAAAATACACGCTTTTCTAATGGAACCCAACCATTGAAATTCAGAGATCATTATCAATATACCTTCAGATTCGCTTGAACAATTATTTGTGCCACCGTGGATCAAATCAATGGACGTCACTTTGAATACAAAAGTGATCTCCAACAAACTGTCTAACAAAACCAACAGATGAAATTCCAACAGTTTGAGGGAGGGGGTGCATTATAATTCGTATGTTGGGTATTGTAAATCATCGATTTTAAAATGCTGTTCAAATTCGAGTTTCTGGCTCTCTTACTGCTAGAAATGATATAGCCCATCCTCAACATACTAACTAAATTACAATGGGGGAAACTATTTTGTGCGGTAGGAAAGTAAATAGAAAAATATATTTTATCGCTTACTGGTTGAAAATGAACTAATCCTCTTGATCCAAGCATTTCTGAGCAATAATATTGTCATTTTATGTTTCCTATCGAATAGTTCAAACACTTAACCAATGATTCGGGCTTTTTTTGTTGGACAAGGAAACTATTTGGTATAAAGATGTAGACCTACCCATGATTCCTTTAATACTCCTTTAATTCTTCATGAATAACCATAAAATGGCTACTAGGTACGTTAAGAGTATAGAGAATGCCGTTCGAAAAAAAATTCATATTATGACCTCCAGCTTCAGTTTCAGTTATTGTCTTCAGAAGCAAAGCAGCTGAGTAATGTTAGTAATAGACTCATGCAATAAATTCGCCTGCTCGAACGAAGCAATGGAATGAAAAAACGTCGGTTGGTCTTCATTCTCTATGCGTTTGAGAAGTAGTTATTTGACTAATTCGAATTACGAGATACGACAAAATTTACGTAGGGTAGGTATAGATCGATTCAGGACTCTTATCAACATGATGGCCGCCGTCCTCTAAGACTCCACCGAATTCTTCGGGTAACCTGATCGAGATAAATCCCTAATCCAACCAATATTTGACCTATACCTACATAACTACTTGTCAATAACTACAACTCCTAAGAAATAATGTATCTTCAGTAACGATAAAAAGTAAATTTTCAGTTCTGAGATGAATGGTTGAAGATGAACCAACAAAACAAAAACGGGATATATATCTGTACATTATTAAATTATTATACGGGATTAAAATCTGTATATCATGATTTAACACTTGACAGTCAACTAGGCCAATGATAGTCAAGTGGGTATCAACTCAAATCAAAACTCTGAGAAAGCTAAAAATCCCATCACTGCTTGCCAAATATGGGTTTAGTAATTGAATGGTCGAATTCGTTCAATATAAAAAAAATAATTGTGGATTAACTATTTCATGAAATTTTCTGGAAAAATTTGAAAGTTTGTAAAAGTGGAATTGAACCACTAAGTTAAACCCCATGTTAAAAATAATGCCGCTGAGAATTTTCGTGAACTTGTTAGATGCGCCAATAGATGAATCATTATCAAATGAAAAACATTTACGGCTTCGACTAAGTATAATTTTTTTCCTTACTTTGAAACCCATTTTCCAGAAAATTACACCAATATTTTGTTGTTAACATAAGAGTATTACCTGATATAATTCCGTAGTATCTACTACTGACGTATCCATTTTAATTGTTTATGTCGTCGGTTCTAGATGATATTCCATCGTCGATCACGAACGGCTTTTCCAAAATGACGGTGATGTTCCGAAAATGTCATGGAAAGATATTGTTCGAAAAAAAAAATCGAAAGATAAAAATGAAAACTTCGAAACGCTCCAAGAACAGACAGAAGCCCAAGCTCCGGACTTCACTGACTCGGCTCTGGGGGCGGACTGAGACTGAAGGGGTAGTTTCCGCCTCCACCCCCAGCGCCACCCTCAACGCCTCCAGCCTCTCAAGCGGCTATAAGAGGGTGAAGGCTGAAGGGGTGGTTTAAGCCTGGGGACGAGGTGTCTGTCGAGGTAGCTTGGAGGTGTATCCCTTCGAATGTCGATAACTGAAGATTTAGCGAGTACAACAAAAGATACGACTGCCAAGTGGCACATTGCTTCCTCCTATCTATAACAAGATTGTATCGATTATCCGATACAAAGCGAATAATCTCAAAACTTATATCTCCAAGTACCTACCTCTTGGTACCCTACAACTAATGATTATATGACAATGCAATTTATACACTAATCTTGAAAATAAAATAGAAACTGTAAACTTATGCTTAACCCCATTTCGACCATGGTATCACTAGCGACACCAATTTCGACGATTTTTCACCAAGTCTGAGTATGGTCCATTATTACCACTAATGGCTAGACACCCCAAACGGAAACTTTTGTTTTTTGAAAATTAAGTTTAACTCCTTATAACTTCCACCGAAACATTAAAGTTTGAATTTCTTCTTTTGATTCATTATTCCCTGAATGAAACCTTTTCATAGTTTCATGTTTCATTCTTTAAGAAAGTTAGAAAACATTGCTGCGAAAATGTGAAACAAAGTCTATTCGTCTGATGATAAATTTTTGTCACCAAATGATCAACATTTTCTCTTAGCAATCGATGACAAATTTTGTCGGTCCAATTAAGGTTAAGGGATTTCACGTTTCTAATTTCAACAAAGTACCTACCTCCCTAAAATCGAAAAATCATAGTTGTTCTCACCAGGTGTTAGTGAGAAAATCCAAGGATTAAAGCAATAAAAGCTGGTATCAAGTCAAATTCTGCACAAGATGTGTTTATTGCAGTCTTTCGATTTCAAATTCAATTTTATTTATTGAAACTAGATTGATTTCCCAAGATTGGTGTCCACCCACATTATAGAAAACTTCCTGATCCAACAAGATGGAGAATGAAGATAGAATCGACAATTAATCTGTACTTTGGTAATGTGGACTTACGACTAAGGTTAGTTTTGATTGGATGCAAAATTCGATGCATTCCAACGTTTATTTCAAATGCAAAGCGCATTTTCCAGCCCTTATTATTAGGGTGAGGGTCGAAAAATTGGCAACCTGGGTTAGAATATAATGTTAGATAAATCAATTGGTGGTAAACGATTTCAGTTGGTTGGATAATAAAAAGTTATATTATCCCTTAGCAAAATATCTAAAATGCATTAAAAATAGGGAGGGTCGCTATTTTCGTAACACAATTTCGTGAACTTTTTGGCCAGTTAGATCACGGCTATAACATGTTCCATATTTTTAAAAAATGCTTGCCAAGTGGATGTGGTAGATAGCTTTCTTGTATTAATTACACGGTTGTATATATGATCCGATGTATGGTAGATAATTTCGAAATTACAATCTCCAAGCACGTACCGCTGCTTCACAAGTTTGATGATCACATGAGAATGGCATTTATATACAAACCCTTAAAAAACCTATTTTAGTTAAATGGAAACTCTAAAGTCATGCTTATTAGAGATTTCAAAATGGCGCTTGCTTAGTGGCAATCAATTATCCGATCACGTTGAAATCGATAAGTCTGGTGTCCCGAAAAATCCCTGAAAATGTCAACAGATTCGAATGGAAACTGCAAAATCTATGGCTGTTTCTAGGGTTAACGTTTGCACATAAGCAGAAGTGACAATCAGGGGGACTATTTTCATAGGGGATTCACCAACCTGCACAATCTCCGAAAATGTCTTCTAAATCGGACGGTAACTTCTTACAGTTTTACCTATCACAAGGATTTGCGGACACACAGACCGACAGACAGGCCATTCAGGATGGTCCTAATCATGAAACGCTTGTGGACCTTCTCGCATCTTTATAATAATTCTCTGAAGCAATAAGTCGACCAAGTTAGAAGAACAGTTGGTTTCCTCACACATGATAACAAGGTGCAGGATAAACCAATAGCTATTAGCTGGTTCAATGAGCCAGCCCCCATGATATCACTGACCTACTGATCTGGGCAACCGACCCAGGATATCTGGATTGGAGACCACTCAAGGACAGTAGTTTTTCGGGTTGGGTCGATGATGAACCCAGTTCCACTTAAACCGATGAGGCAATAAGTATTCATGACCGAAATCATAAGAACCATTTTTGACCTTCTCTTTGGAAGAAAGCTGATTACACCAGAAATAGAAGTTGGACGAAAATTCAACCTGAAATGATTGTTCACTTAATCTCGGGCGACTGTTTATTATCGGATGAAAGTTGAACGGATTTCCATGGAGAACATTTCGAAATTCGTTTACCTACTTAAAATTTCAAATTTATTGCAACTCCACATTTTCCATTTTTCAAAGATTCGGTACAATTGAGGCTGATAAAATGTATTGTAGATTTTTTGTTGTTGGTCAATTATAATATTATTAAATCATTATAATATTATTAATATATAATAATACATTATTATTATTATAACGTATCAATTAGTACAATATACTTTAAATCGGGGTGAAAAATGCGGTGAAACCACTTCACAAGAAATTCGCCCTTCAACTAGTTACTACGTACTGTAGTGATTAGCAAATTCTTGTTCGGGGTCAAAGTGGGAACTAACTTCCTGCATCGAACCCAAACACGGCGTATTTCGCAGATCATTAGCGGATTTAGTATTATCATGATGGAGTTTCGAGCAAGCCCGGTAATTATTACTGAAAAGAGCCGTGTCAAGGGACAACCAACGGGAGTGGACGGGAGGTGAGCATAAAAAACTCGATACTTTTCACTCGGGCTGTTGTCAATCGATTAGGCACCAAGTGACCGGAAGCTCAGACAAAGGGAAGCTCGCCTTGTGGGGCCATGTGCTAACCGGCTCTCGTAAATAGAACAACGTCGAATCAGCCACAACCTCAACGGAGCTTTCTGAAATTCACATCCCGTTTGCCCTCCCATAACAATAAATCTCGGCTTAAGGCTACCGGCAAGTCGTTTTCGGGAGCGAGCAGCTTTTCGGCTTTTTGCTGTATCTAAAGAACCAAAAAAACCTTTGAGGAGAAATTTTCACACGAATTCTTTGACGAAGTCTTGGTTAAG
>CM019180.2:17247482-17339263 GCA_009739505.2 Apolygus lucorum | reverse complement strand
AAGTCTTTGTTAAGCCACGATTTTGATTTATTATTTTCAATAATAAAACTTTGGAATCGACCAAGAAATTTTTTTTAACCCCCCTTCAAAATTTGTTGGTTTACGTTTCAAGGTACGTAGAATCCAAAAATCGAATAAAAATTTGGCCGCCTGTCCGCCGTCCGCCGTACGCGGCACTTTCATCACTTAGCATTGACCGATTTTGATGAAATTCGGTATACAGGCTCTATTTGGAGTCTAGTTGTGCCACGAAGATTTTGGTTGACGTAGGTCTCTTCTAAGGTTTGAAAAATAAGGTTTGAAATTTTGAAAACGTCGTAGCTCAAAAAATGTTGATATAAAGGTATTGTTTTTGCATCAATTTAGGATATTATTTTATAGTAGTCTGTGTATCTTGTAGATAGTATCTTCTATATATATATATATATATGGAAACATAATAAACCTATGTGTAATAATTTGCAACGTTTTATTATTATTATTATTATTATTATTTTTTTTTTTTCTTTTTTTTTTCATGGAAGAGAATAGAAAATAGTCTGATCAAATGAAAGGGCACTTTTGTAAGGACTATCTGTGAAAGTTTGATCAAGATCGGTTCAACAGTTTGAAAAACGCAATGTCCAGGAAGTGGATTTGAGGTTTGGCCGCGGTCAATAGCTCATCAATTCACCAATCTCCATATCGACTTCACAGTTGTTTGCTCTTCTTCAGAATGACCTACAGGAGTTTGATTTTGGTTCATTATTTTCAATATTGAATCATTGAAATAGAGCAAGAACATTTTTTTAACCCCTATTTTCATATGAAGGAACCGCAACTCCCTATTTCTTTGTATTTAGTGTGAAGCGTTCGTTTATTTCTCCAAAATAAACTTGATTGTGAAATAGATTTGTAAGATAGGTAGTACTTTCGGTTGGTAGTACGTTGTCATGGCGCGGAGTGTGGTGCGAACGGAGTGCCAAAGAGTTGCGCGAATTGGGCATCTCAGTAGGTGTACTCCATGGTATAACCACCCGTGTCCTGCTAGGCTCATACCTCAATTGGCATTATTTTTATAGAGGCACTTCATCCTTATCTCCCAACCAACCCCACCTTCTCATCTTCCCTCATACCTAGGGCCGGCGTCTGGTGTGTGCTGGGCGTCCTCCCCATTAATTCGTTTTTATTTATTTGTTTTTATTTGTGGCGTGCCCCCTCCGTCACATCAAGACCATTTGTCATTGAAAAGATATTTGAAAAGATAAAATAGTGACAATGGCAAAGCTGTGTGCTTTGCTGGCGAGTGATCTACAGAAAAATAATAAACCTATGTGAAATAATTTGCAGCGTATTTGTTACTACAATTTAATTAATCGATTAATATTTTTTGTTTTGTAAAGATCGATTTCAGGAAATAAACCTTTCAGAGTTTTTCACACCATCCATTATGTGTAATCCGTATTTTCCGAACGTGTTTTTTGTGTATAAAAAACAATCGGTTTTTTTCAAAAAGCCCTGTCGAAAGTTCAAGGGTAGGCAAAGGCAAGACGCAATTTTGTAAAGCTTTCCATAACCTTCGAAAAGTAAGTTGATGTTACAACAGATTCATGTCGAAGAAGCTGAGGATCCTTCATATGAACCCAAATTGTATTGAAAAATGTATATATTATTTCACTATTGTAAAGGACCTCACTTTACTATTTCTACTTTTCCTATTTGTGTAGGTACTAGCTTTGATGTTCTAAATTTGTAGATGATGGAAGGAAAGACCTGTGTTCCCTGAGGTGTTACCCTCAGCCCTCCAGGTTGTAGGATAAGGACTCGTCGGCAATTGTTCCCAGATCGTTGATCTTCCCGCCTTGGCGATGAGGGGATGAGAGGAAGAGGTTAGCAAATATTGTTCTGTCGTTCCCAGCTAGGCTGCCCTTACAGAACAATAATTGACTAGCACAAATTTTCAATTAGGTAAGCGGTTGTTCCCGGATAGGTATTCGCCCTCACCACTTGACTACTTAAAGATTTGAGATCTAAATGAAGGTTCCCTAAACTGACTGTTGTATGAATTTTGAAGGTTTCTTGAATAAGACAAGGTTTTACTTTAGAGCAATAGCTTCTCAGTAGGACCCTAACCTGACTATCTACTATTTAAGAGGCTATTTAAGAGGGGTTCTCCTACTCCGGAGCCTCCCCTCAACAAAGGGCTGTCTGAAGAGGGAGGTGTTAACCCTTTCCTGGGGAATTCCCGTCTGGGTGAGTGACCCACTGAGCGCGTTTTTATTGTGAATAATTATACAATATAGGGTGGCTCCCACAACTATTATAATATTTTATTGAATAAAGTTGAATATAAAGTCGCCCTCTAAAGGCCCCTGGACCCCCGGTTCCTTGGGTTTACCCCAATTACAAATTTATCTCTTTCATATCATAAGTTTACTTCATGCCTGTCACACTACCTATTCACATTGGTGTGAACAATATTATTTATTCCGCATTGTGAGTATATAATTATTGAAATATTTAATGAATTAATTATGAATGTCGATAGTGGTGCATTTACGTCCTAAACAATGGCATACCCAACGAGAATGAATGAGAATTCACTTCACAGCTGACTAGCGCGTTGAAGTTGTGAATAATTTAGTTGTGAAAAGTTCATTATCTCGAGACCAGTATAGGCTCTCGTAACAAATGATTTATCATGTCTAATTGCTATTGTGATTAATGACCTACTTGTGTGGGAGGGAGGTGGAGGTATGTCTGCAAGTATAAGAGAATCGTGATTAATTGTTTTTGTATCCGCTCCAGTGGTATAACTGACCATTCTTTTCGAGTCCATTAGTAAAAACACTATATTCCACGAAGATGAATACAACCAAGCAATTTTTATATAATGGACTAAGTAAGAAATTGGAATTCATGGATTTCAAGTTCGCACCTACCTGTGTCACAAGAATAAGCTTTTCATCTCAGGACGAGTCTATACTGTTACTTTCTTACAGTCAAAGGGATTGGAAGCTTCGTATTCGTTTGAGAGCTTTTTTAACAACTTTGGTGCAAGCCTATTCGTTTATCTGTCTTTGGTAAATCATCGTCCCGGACATAAAAACTAGAGGTCATGGTTTGATTTCGATAAACTTATGGTACAGTTATGTAGTCAAATTTAACACGTAATTAATGAATTACAAAGTCATTCAATAATAAGACCTTACACACAACATAAACATAACAAAACGATAGTGACTACACTGTTAAGCAGCTAAGCATGGCATGTAGTTTGAGGTAATTTGGCAGTGTGAGATGATGCTGTCCCTGCTCATTCACGCCACAAAACGCTCCAGACAAACGCTAATCAAAAAAAAGTTTTTTCGGTCATCCATTTCAAGAAAACTTGATGGAATCCACGTTCTCTGATTGCCAGCATAGAGGGTTTGTGGAACATCGCTTTCTAACTGACCACACCAGAATGGATACCATCCGTTCATTCGTCAATTCCGACACTTCACAATCGTGAAGTTGCACAGTTGGCACCTCTTCTACCTCCTAATACTATCAATGATATTGAAAGCATTGTATTCGTTTGAGAGTGGTTTGGACAACTTTGGTTCAGTACATTTCCTAAGTAAATCCTTGTCCCAGGCCTAACTACTCGAAATCGTGGTTGATTTTGATGACGTCATAGTACAATTAAGAATTCAAAGTTTGTCAAATAAAAACAATTTGCATGGTATGTGCGAATTACGAGTCCGAATTCTGGAGCCCTAGAAAGAGGCGCATTGATTTCATCATGATCCGATCATTAAAACCCAAGTGTCACATAAAAATTGAAAAATTATTACCAAAATCGCGAGCACTAGCGTTTATTTCATTTTATTGATTCATTTTATTTTTATTTTTTTTTGTTGACATGAAAACCCAACAGATCCCTCCGTAAAATTCATATTCCGTATTGGGCAATTGACCAATAATCCACTTGACAAAAATGAATTTTTAAGATCAACAGATTCTGTATGTCCATGTTGTTCCATTCGAATCAAACTTGTATCGATTCAATAATTGAATAATTGAATGATTTTCTATTTTCCGAGTTGAGTAATATTCTCTAATATAATATAATATTATATATAGAAGAGTATATATTATATACTCTTCGGTTATTGAACATTATCATAAAATTATAGAGTGAAAGTCCGAATTTTTATCCTCGTTATACTTGATAAAATTGTAAAGGCTGTTGTAAATAATTTTCAACAGCCTCTACAATTTTATCGAGTGTAACAAGAATAAAAATTCGGACTTTCATTCTAAAATTTTATAATAATGTTCAATAACCGAAGATTATACGTATTATATTAGAAAATATTACCCAACTCGGAAAATAGAAAACCTCTAAGGAGATAGCCAATGATTGCTTGAATGTATTGTTGATAAAGACTAGAATGTTTGGAAACGTATACATTGCAGTCTGAATCTCCGGAGAGCTAGGGTGAGCGATGAGATTTCATGCGTTATCTCTTCTCGCCCATTCACCTTCCTCTTTCCTTCGGATCATAAATTATGCATGAGACTTGCTCGGTAGCCTCAATGGGCTTCTCAATGGGGTTTTTTTCTTCGTGGATTTCGACAGTATTACAAAAATTCTATTTTGCGATGACAGAAGCTTTGAAAGGTGAGGCGCACTACACGTCTTTCGTCAGTCGTAGGTAAGTAATATCCTTTTTGCTCTACTTGTGATTCCGAATATACTACAACACAATACCTACTACACTATCATTGAGGAAATTGTTTCACATAAGTTCAGCCAACATTTTGATACTAAGAGTTAGTAGGTATGTAAATAAATGTGAAGAAATACAATTTTTAAGGGTGACGTTTGCTTTAGGATTGGACTAAATATTCGAACACCTAGTGCTGGAACATTTACAAAAGTAGTTCTCCATTAATGTAGAATAAGCGAGAAACGCAAGTGAGTTACACGCACTTTTCATGTAATTTCACAGGGTCCATCTCTGAGAAAAACTTCGCTCCTGGTGACCACGCAAAGGTACAATTTGTCAAGTAGCCTCTCTGAGACTGAAGAGTTTGAATAAAAAACTATGCTCCTCCGTTATCAGCTCGGTGAGCGGATTTCTTCTCTTTGTACCATTGTACGCTTGTACCATTACTCTACTAGGCCTCCGTGAAGGTTATTCGCGAGCATTTCAATGACTTGAACGACAAATGAGTAATCAGAACCATCAAGCCACGAATCTAGCGAGCAACCGTAGAAGTTTCTAGTTACAGTGTTCTGACACACTCCTACCCCACTTCAAGATACTGGCACAATATTGTTAAGACAGTGCTGATCAATGGAAAATTAGTGATGCTTGCAAATTTAAACCTTACAGAATAAAAAAAGTCTGCTGAGTGTGGCAAATAGCTTACAAGAATAGCTTCCTTGTATCTTCATCGAGATTGTGTAGATTATTTGATGAGTAGTGGATGATCAAAATTGCAATCTTTAAGAACCTTAGTCTACCAACCTCAAAGTTTGTTGATTTAGACGAATATGAAATATTTATTGACAACTATCCCTAGCATAACCACTAGAAATGTTATCGACATTAGATTTTTTTTCGGCAGGCAGGTGAGAAAATCTTTAAGATCCATAGGTGGAGTTGGATCTCGTAAGATACTTGGTCCGCGTTCTCCAGGTTATGCGGGATTCAAACCCACTAAAAAACACCTCCTTTTTCCCCCATGTTGGAGCTCAGCCCGGAACCGTTTAGCACATTGCTTCGGGCTGAGTCCTGGGGCGTTTAATCATTTCTGGGTGAGGGGGCGGACCTGATGCTCCCTCCTCTCTCTTTCTCGTTTTAAGAGCATCTTCCTTGTCAGGATGCTCTCCGTGTATTCTGCCACAGCAGTCCAGCTCCTTTCACCTTCCAGCATCCTGCTGACAACAGCCTCTGGTGTTGAACTCTGAGAGCTATCTCCAGGTCTGCCATCAGCTGATTTCTTGCAGGTGCCCATTTGGTGCATTTGAAGAAGGTGTGGAGCACATCATCTTCTTTGTTCTAGCAATGTAAACATGTTGGGGCAGATACCTTTCCCATTTTATGCAGATAGGCATAAAATAGTCCATGTCCCGTAAAGAACGACATGGAAACTAGAAATTATGCATTACTTGAACTGTTTATGATGGATTTCATACGGGTGATGGGAGGGGGGGATGTGTTCTTAATATCAAAAAATGTTGTCTTACAAGTATTATTTATAAATTAAAATCGTAACTACTTGTAGATTGTAGATTGTACCTGAATCTGCGGATCAGGGTGAGGGGAGCCCAAAAGCACTGAAGCCTGGTGGCTTATTGTGCTTCTCCGCAGATTCTATTGTCTAGTCAAACAGTCCCAGCCCTTTAGTAAGGGCCAGTAGTGGTTTGGCTAGGTTAGTGCAGGGGAATGCCTCCATGGGTGTGGGTGACCCAAAGAGTTGGAACCTGCGGGTTGATAGGGCTTGGCAATTAAAAATTATGTGGGAGGCCTTTTCTTCAGCCTCACCACATAGCCTGCATAGGGTTGTATCTTGCGTCACCCCAATGCGGTTAAGGTGGAATCGGAGTGGGGTGAAGCCTGTTACCAGACCAACCACTAGCCTGATTTCCCTGCGGCTTAGCCGCAGCAGCTCCTCAGAGGCGCTGGGGTTAGGTTTGGCCACCATGCGCTTACTTAGAGCATGTCCTCCCAGGTTTGACCATCTTCTTGTGGTTTGGTTTGTGACCCACCGATTTATGGTCGCCCTGAAGGAGGATTTGGGAATGCCGATGGCCGGATCCGGACCAATGAACGGAGCCAGTGAGCCTTTTCTGGCCAGCGCATCAGCATTCTCGTTTCCCATCACCCCACTATGCCCCGCCACCCACTCCAGGGAAACCCTGTTGCGTTGTGACAGGGAGCAGAGGTTATGGTAACAATCCCACACTAACTTAGAGTTAATGGTGGAAGCTGCCAAGGCCTTGATCGCAGCCTGGCTGTCCGAGAGAATGCGGATGTGTACACCATTGTGTCCCCTCCGCAGACTCTCCCCAGCGCAGACATCGATTGCAAGTACCTCGGCTTGAAAAACTGAGGCAAACGCTCCCAGAGGAGCCGAATGGCTCCATCCAGAGTTTGCCCCATAGATTCCAATCCCTGTCCCATTCCCCATTTTGGATCCATCTGTATACCAGAACAGGTCGTTGGAACAGCATTGAAAGACTCGCCGCCCCTCTGTCGTTATGATCGATTTGAAGGGGTGTGTTTCAGCGTAAGTTTTGGGCATAATGTCTGCTACCATGTCAAGCATGGGTTCGCATAGAAGACCCAGGATTTTGGAGTGGCCGTGGATATGTGACTCTCTCCACGTCCTGTTCCATTTCTGCCTCAAGGCCGCCATGGCAGCCTCTCCTTTTATGAAGATATCGAGGGGGGGGAGCCCCAGGAGTATCTCCATAGTGGCAGTTGGAGTGCTGTGCATTGCTCCCGTTATAGTGAGGCAGGCCAGCCGCTGAACACAGGTAAGAGTGGAGGAGGCTCCCACCTGTCCAACTTTAGGCCACCATACAACACAGCAATACACCAGAATGGGTCTTACTACCGCAGTATAGATCCAGCGGACCATACTTGGTTTTAGTCCCCAGGTTTTCCCACATGAGCGTTTGGCCCTCATGAGAGCACTTTTGCCACGGTTGGCAATATAATCAAGGTGCTTGCTCCAGGTGAGTTTAGCATCCAGGAAGACGCCTAGATACTTGACCTCTCCTTTGAAGGGCACCCTTGCATTGAAGAGGAGAGGTTCATGAAGGCCCTCCAGTTTCCTTTTTCTGGTGAAGGGAACAAGCGTGGTCTTATTGGGGTTAACACTGAGCCCCTCAGTCCCACACCATTCCTCCACCTTTTTCAAGGATGCCTGAGCAAGGTCAGAGACCACACTCACTGACATCCCTCTAATTAGGATCACCAGGTCGTCAGCATACCCCTGGGTGTAGAAGCCATCCCCATTCAGGAGAACCAGCAGGGAGTCAATGACAAGGTCCCAGAGGAGGTGAGAGAGTACCCCTCCCTGTGGGCAACCCTTTGCCACGAGCATCCCCACCACCTCACCCATGAGTTCAGCCTCCACAGATCTGCTTTCCAGCATGGCTCTTATCCACCTGCAAAGGGTGTTGTTGACCCCATGCCTTCTGCTTGCCGTGATGATGGAGGACACTGAGGTACAGTCAAAAGCCCCCTCAATGTCTAAGAACATACCCACGGCAATCTCCTTGTGAGCTAGGGTTGCTTCTACCCTGGAAACCAGGTGGTGCAACGCCGTTTCACAGGATTTGCCTTGTTGATAAGCGAACTGGTTGGGGTGTAGAGGTCTCACTAGGAGCACTGTTTCCCTTAAGTGCCTGTCAACTAATTTTTCTAATGTCTTCAAGATGAAGGACGTTAGACATATGGGTCGATATGCCTTTGCTTGGTTGTAGGATGGACGCCCAGGCTTAGGCAGAAACACAACCCTGGCATTGTTCCACCTCTGGGGGACTGTCCCAGTAGCCAGGCTCGCCCTGAAGAGGATACACAGAATCCTAGTGACTGATGGACCTCCCTCTTGTAGGAGTTTTGGTGTGATACCATCAGGCCCAGGTGATTTGAGTGGTTTAAATGAGTTGATTGCCCACTCCACGCGGTTGAAGGTTATGATCTCCCTAGCCACCCTCCAGTCCTCCCGGGAGGCGATGCCTCTGGTTGGTCTGTCAGGTGGTGCAGGGAGACCATGAGTTACCCTCTGACCATGAGTTACCACTGACCCCGGAAAATGAGTCTCCAGCATAAATGCTAGAGTGTCCGTGGCTGTTGTGGTATATTCCCCATTGGTTTTAACCATAGTTCCAATGGGATTGGGTGGGTCCCTGGAGAGGAGTCTCTGGAGTCGTGCTCCTTCTGAGGTGCTCTCCACATCCTCACAGAACTTCCTCCAGGTGCCTCTTTGAGATCTCCTAAGGACCCTTTTATACTCAGCAAGTTTGGTTTTATATTCGTCCCAATTTCCCCTGCGAGTAGCTGCATTAAATAATCTGCGTGATTCTCTCCTGAGAACAGCAAGTTGTCCATTCCACCAAGGGGCATCCCTGTTGGAAGAGACAGCTGTCAGGGGAGTATGTTCATTGAAGGAGGTTAGTAGGGTTTGCTCGAGCTCCCCAGCGACCACCTCTATATCTCCAATGCTATGAATCCTGGTTTGGAGGCCCCGTACCCTGCCGTCAACCTCCTCCCGGTACCTGAGCCAGTTCGTTCTGTGTGGGTCCCGGTACACAAGCTGTGTTCTGGCCAGTCCCTGGACTTCCACAACCATGTACCGGTGATCCGAGTAGGAGGGTGTATCGGACACATACCACTTACTTATCTTCTGGCTGAGGTTCGGACTGGCTACGGTGACATCCAGGACCTCCTGCCTGGTGGATGTAATAAATGTGGGTTTGTTCCCCCGGTTCACTATATCTAAATTACTAGTCACCAGGAAGTCAAACAATAAATTACCTCTGTTGTTGGTGTTGGTACTTCCCCATGCGAGGTGATGGGCGTTAGCATCCATCCCAATCAGTAGTTGCACGTTTTCGTCGCGACATTTCTCCACCAGGTGAGCCACCTCGGGAGGTGGGGGGCCCAGCGGAGAGTCACCAGGGAGGTAGGCAGAGGCAGCGATAAAGTGCTCCCTCGTATTTCCCTCCGTAATGGTGATTTTTATCGCGACGAGGTCCCTGAAACAGAACTCAGAAACATTTAGTGCGTGTACATCATTCTTAAAGTAAATGCATGTTCTTGCAGGAGCGGATTCACTCCTGTGGTCATAAATCAACTTACCTCCTGGGGTTCCTAGACCCGCCACTCGTCCTCGGTGAACCCAAGGTTCCTGGATGAGGGCAACATCCCATGTGCCAGCTGCGAGCAGCTGGCAAAGGTTGGCGGTTGCCACCTTACTGTGCTGCAGGTTGATCTGAACCACCCGCAGCATCAGTAGGTGTTCCCATCACCTTGAAGGTGACTCTCTGTACGTGGAAGAAGGCGCGAAATTGTTGCCCCCTCAACCACCCCAGAGAGTCAGTATCTATATTGAGCACCAAGGACAGACCTTTTGGATCCGCCTTGGTGTTCAACAGCTTCCATTCCCTTGTGCTGAGTCCAGGATTTTGGGCCTCAAATAAGGGAATCAGTTTTCTGGCGTCTGACCGGTCCAGGAATTCGGTTGGGATCCAGACCCCCACCTTGACCCGAACCAGATCTGCCAGATCTTTGGCGGGTCCAGTCCGAAGACTAGCCCCGTCCCATGGCTTCAGCTCTGCCACCTGCTCCTCCAGCCAGCCTTTCGACCGTCCATTAGAGCAGGTAACGTAGACCACACCATTGCGTGTAGCCACTGCAGAACTGTGGCCCCTGTCCTGCGGGTGAGTCCATGGCTGCCCGAACAATGGACCCATACACAAGGTTGGCCTCCACGTCAGACAGCCGCTACGCCGGATGGTTGCCATGTGTCACCGCCATTTTTGTGGAGCTGAGGGCGTCGCTATATGCCCCAGGGGGAACCCTGGGTTGTCCACTCCCAGTCTCACAATGTTTCTTGGCTGGTGGCTTTTTTGCATCAGAGGGAGGAGTACCATGTGAGTCGCGATTCCGCTTGCGCGGCGTCCCCTCCATGGCACTCTTAGAGCCTGCTGATGGGGGAGGGGCCGAGCCCCGCAGTCCACCCATCCCCGAGGTTCCCGAGGAGCTGGGCATTGCCAGCAGCCCGGAGCCCCCAGGAACAGCAGCCCGCAGTGGCACCGCCCCAACCCCACCCCCAGCCTCCCCCCTCTTTTTGCTCTTTTTGCGAGGGCGTGGTGGAAGCCCTTGCTCTTGGGCACGTAGCCTAGCCAATTTCCTCTTCTGAGCTCCAGAGAGTTTTTTGGCAGGCCTATTTAACGCCCCGTTGTTGCCACCAGGGTCGTCCTCCTGATCAGTGGTAGGTGGGTCGACATGAGCCCCACCTGCCACGACCATTGGTTCTGTTGAGGAATCATCAAGGGTGAGTTGACCCAGAGATTCCTCAGCAGCTTGTGTGTCAGGGTTAGTTGAGCCCTGAGCACTTGTGTTTGTTTGTATGTCAGTTTCTGTTCGGTTCATTTTTAGTCCCACGAGAAGCTAGGGAATTAAAGGTCAGTCACAGTAACCGAAGTTACTGGACCCCATTCAGAGCCCCGCATGAATGGTTAGGCCTACTTACACTCAGGGTTCGGCAGGTGCCCTGAGGAGTCCGCTTGCTATGAGTGCACTTTACCCTCTGCACCCATGAAGACCCCCCAGGCCTGTTTCCAGAGCTGGAGGACCAACACAAGACCATGGCACAAGACCCTCGAAACCTGGTCTTGAGGGTTTGTGTTCCATTTTTAGCGACCTGTGCAATGGTGCCACTGGCCGATGGGATCTGCAGTCCAAGGATCACAGCCCCATGTGCAGTGACCAGTGGAGACCTAGATCGAGCCCCCCCCACCACGACAAGGTAATGGAACGCGGGGGAGATCGTAACTACTTAGTTGTATCGTAATTATTATTATGTCGTAATGAGAATTGGATACTTATTATGTGAAAGCTCTTTTTCTTGAACTAGATACTACGCTACAGCTATGTATATTACTTTATTTGGAATGTACCCATGTTTTATTTTTCTAACTAACAATACTACGGTGGTTATTAAAAATAACGTATCAGAGATACCAATAAACTGTAGTACAAGTATTCAATGGAACTATCATTTCGTTCCGTCGTTGGGTTCGAAATTCTCAGTACAATTAAATACTGTAGCCTTAGTTATTGATAGGTAATTGATAATACGCGGTCACACAATACCACACAACTCAACACGAAGAATTGCTAGAGTGTTCGAACATAGAAACTAGTCGCTCCCTCTCTCATTTTTGTGGAAATTATGCATTAGGTAAAATAAGGACAACGATCCTCAATCCAGAAACTATTAGTGGAACTGCTGATATTCACCAGACAATATGCTCATTGCTGAGCATTGAGACAAAAGTGAACACAAAATTGAAGAAGCTCCAATGATGACGGTGAATAGGCTGCTGAACGACACAGTAATGGTCGTAATTCATTGTGCTGATATGGATTCTTACGTTCTTTCTCATCTTCCATGTGGTTGGAATGTTCCTTATGTATTCTGTACAGGAGGGTCGTGGCGGAAGAGTGCACTATCCCTCTACGATTCACTTATGGGACCTAATCCCCCGCAACTGTTTGAAATGAAGAGAATTCATCGGGTTTGGAGAGGAGACAAAAAATTACCACTACAAAACATTATTTTCTATGCCAAAGTTAACGGAACTACATTCAGTGATCTCGCAAGCAGTACAGAGATAGTAAGTATGGATTTTCTCAAAGTTTTGATTACTAAGAAAGAGCTCAGTCCGGAGGTGCAAATAATTTTTGGAACAACGTCCAACGAAATGAAACAACAGTCCAGCAGCAACTTGATGGAAGTCATGAAAGAGGACATTTTCACTGCGAAAGAAGATGTTGGAAAGTTGAATACCCTGATAAATGCATTACAATTGTCTGAGGAAGATCAGATGACCTTGTATGAATTGTACTTGAGCACCACATTTCCTTTTCTCGCAATGGACGAAGCCGCCATGTCGGCTTTCATGAGGAAATTATCATTGATTCCTTTCACTCCAGATCATTTCAGAGCGGCTGATATTCTCAATAAAGGCTGTATAGATTTCAAGCAAGTCATTGGATTCATATCAGCCATCAACCCACAAGGTGCTCGCGAAGGTGTGGTGGCTGATCAGCGTTGCCGATATGTCTTCAGGTACTACGATAAGGATCGAGACGATCGGTTGACGGTAGAAGAATTTAGCAAAATCGTGGATGATGTAGCAGTAAATCAAAAGTACGTTAACGATAAAAAAGAATTGATGAGTGGCTTCAAAGATGGATTCGTTTCGCTTTTAGATTTCGTGAAACTCGTAGGAACTTTGAAACTTCGAGGTACATCTTCTCTTATGAAAGCATCACAACCTGTTAAAGGGAGATTAGACGAACTTGCAAATACCAGTAAGAAATCACTCAACGAAGTAGTGGCTGAAGAAAAACGCAAAAACATGGTCACTCCCAGTTACTCGTTGGCAAGACACGTCGTCGATTTAACTCCCGAAGGTAATATAAACTCTTCCGACATCAGAAAGATACAAACAGCAATAAAAGACGATTCCCGTCGTTCACAACTGGATTGTCTACTTCCAAGCACATCATCAGTCGAGACATTTGAGACACAGACAGCTGGCATGTATGTTTTAGGAGTACTAAAATATTTTTCTGATGACTACACTACCCTGGGCGATTCACAGAACAATTGGTGGGAGAATCAATTCAGTGAGTACCAGTCCCAGCTTATCCAGTGTTGTCAGAAAGTGCAAAAGATCTTTGAAGAAGAGCCAAGACTGTTGAAAATAGAGTCCCCTGTCTACATTATAGGAGACATCCATGGGAATTATCAAACGATTATGGCTTTTCAAAAATGGTTCTGGAGTGCCGGGTTGGAGTGTACACCGGGCTCAGTCCTTCTCCTTGGTGATTACGTTGACAGAGGGGTGAACAGCGTCGAAGTTATTGCGTACCTTGTCGCCCAGAAACTGAAGAACCCCAAAAAGATATTCTTACTTCGAGGTAATCATGAAATCAGAAAAGTTCAGAAAGAATTTTCTTTTCATACAGAGTGCCTCGCAAAATTTGAGCGTGGAGGAGTGGATGTATGGAATGCCGTGAACGATGTATTCGATCGCCTACCACTAGCAGCACTAATCGATAACCAAATATTTTGCTGCCACGGCGGGATCCCGAAACCCTCGACATGCGAATCATTGGCCGCCATAGATGCGATAAGTTGTCCACTTCCAGATCCAGGGGATAACAAACTTGCGTGGTCCTTGCTGTGGAACGATCCTCAGAAAGTTGGATACAATTACAATGTAGGAAAGAAAATAGTGGAAGGTGGGTTTTCAAAGAACGTGCGAAGGAAAACAGGACACACCTTCGATTCTTCAGCTCTTCAATATTTCATTGATAAACATAATTTATCTTATGTTGTGAGAGCTCATGAAGTTCAAGAAGAGGGGTTTCAAGTGGACCTGAATAATAAATTGATAACTGTTTTCTCATCTTCGTACTATAGAGGAAATAACAAAGCAGGATGTGTTTTAGTGCAACAAAACAAGCTCAGAATATTCACAATGTCTTAGGTAGGATTACTAATTTGCATTAATAACGCAAAGGACTGGAATCAATAAATTGAACTGTGTCATTTCGTACCTACTTTTATTGATAATTCTAAAAGTATTTCTTCTTTACAATAAGATTTATTATTGAGCATCTATGTTACTCTCATATTGTTAACACAGCTATGAAAAAAATGTGGCCTGCAGTCATTGTGTTACTTGGGAACATTAGGTACACAAAACGCTGCAAATTATTACACAACGGTCTGGTAGAAAGGTTTTTTGTTCGACGCATAAATTTATCTAGTTATGCACTAAGTTGCCGGAATTTTAGAATTGGAGACTAAAATGGATGAAGGGGGGCGTAATTATTACTAAAAAAACGTGCATTCTGACGTTCTGCGTAGTCCTAAATTCTCAACCGATTCGGATGTTACTTTTTTGTTTGACTCAAACAACTTCCCAGTTGCACACTCCTATTGAGACTTGATAAATGTTTCTCTCTCGCACAAAAAAATGAAATTAAAGCATTGAAATTTAAGAAACGTATTAATATTGTAGGGTGAGTTTCAATTTAATACAGAGGTGATCTTTAACGGATGAGGGGGGAAGGGGTGCACTTTTCCATGAAAATTTCAAATTTTGGGCTCCCATGATGCTAAAAATAATATTTGGTGCATTCTCGACATTAATTAATTTACATGGGTGAAAATATTTCGTGCAATCGAAAAGTAAACAAAACTGTATGATTCGTCGCTTACTGTTTGAAAAGAAACTAATCCTCATCCAAAGGGATGTCCCTGGGAATGCGTGCATTACTGAACAATACGTCTACCCCTCAAAAAAGACACAACTAGACCCCAAATGAAGCCGATATACCAAATTTCATTAAAATTGGTCCACGGGAACTGGGCAAAGTGCCGCGTACGGCAGACGGACGGAATATTTTATAAATTCGATCCTTGAATTTTACATAGGTACCTTGAAACGTAAATCATCTATTACTCATTATCATCTATTACACATCATCTATTACACAACATTATTGAAAATAACAAACCAAAAGGAGAAAAAACAAACCTGACTGCCCTGATGAACCTTTTTTCGAAATAAAGTTTTCATGATTTAGCCCAATTCAAGCCAAGGGTAGAAATAACGGAGTAGTGAGAGGAGGAGGATGAACTGTTTTACAGGATGGCAGCCGAAATAAGGCATAATTTGGTCACCAATTGAGAGCGAAAATATTCCACATTGTATGAATTTTACATTTTATTGGGATTGAAGAGGCCTCAGTCTTCCAAATCGATATGATTTATCCAATTCATTGTTGTTGGTAAAATGTAAAAATCTATCTTATGGACCGGAATCCGTTTCGACTCGTGGCCCAGTACGCTCAATCGCCCAGGATCGAATATGAGCACCATAATCAAGTTTTCGGCCAAAAGACCTCCTTTTCAACAAAAAAAATTCCGAAATCGCATCGAGCTCCCGAACGTCGAAGAATTTTTTTGACAAGTTTAGGAACAGTATGAACGAGAAAAAATTCTCCTACGAAGATTTTCCACTATTTTCAATATTTAAAAAAAGAAAAAAAAATCGATGCGAGAACGCATCAGTGGCCGGAAATGGGTTAGTAAGGCTAACAATAGTAAGATTTAAAATAAAAATCAAATTAAATAACTATTATGGTAGTATGCTTTTGGGAGAGGGTTACACTTTTTTCACATCAATATGTTTTTAACTATTACCATAGTTTGCTTTGATGGGAGAAGTTTACAATCTTTTTAACGTGAATAATAATACTGTAATGAATAGTAATACTCAATTTCCCTTTGGACATTCTTCTTATAAATATGTGTGTTCGCTAGTGTTGAGTGTGGTAACCATGGGTGGAAATGAGATTACATCGGGTTTTTCAAGACGTTTCGCTTTTTAATGCGACTGTAGCGATCTCGCTAATACCCATTCAGTCCAAAAACGCAATACTTAATATTCATGTCACTATATATCAGCGTGAAGCGTTGATACTTTCCTCATTTTCTTCCTAACTTCAAAATTTCCTTTTGTTATTATTTTCATAATAAACCAAAATAGGAACTATCAGCAGTGGGATCATTGGGGTTTTTATTTACATTACAGTGACTATAGATACCGGTCTGTCCGCAGATGCTGACTCTCATGGCAAATGCGGTGAAGGTAGAGGTGGTCTCACATTACTGACTAGGACACCATCTCTCGAGGGCGGAACAAAACATCCACCCTCTGGAGTTCATACCAGATGGAGACTGCACCTCGAAAACAGCTTTCCTTCAACCTACCACTCAGGGATAAGGGACTGGTATGGTTTTCCATTAACTGAAAATAGCGAAGATTTTCAAGAATTTTCTGACGCCATCCAGAGCTCTTTGGTACTAACCGTTTGCTTCCTATGAGGTTAATTAATAATTATTAATTCGTGAATAAATAATTACTGACGTCTTTTCGTTCATTTAGGTGAGTGTTCAAGTCTTAGAAACAAACCAGACGATCCTCAGCTTTGAGCGACGAATCATGGTAGAATGAAAGTAAATAGTGAAATTAACTATCCAATTTCCAAGGTCACTTTAATAGGACCACACTCTATAGTTTTGATTTCTGACAGCCAGAGACAAGAAGAACTCACAGTTCTCTCTCCGTTACATCGCGGAGACCTTCGATTTGTAATAATCATCAGCAATTCAACCATCAACAACCACCATAACCACTCAATTGAGTTTCGAAGCTACGCTCACGTGTTTTTCGCAAAAGGCTGATCTTAAAAAAAAAGAAAAAAACCTTTGTGTTATCATTTCCAGCGTTTCAAGCTCATCTCTTCAGTTCAAAATGATGATTTTAACATGAAAAAGTCATAAACACGTTTCGGAAGACGTCTCTCAGAAGGACTGAACGTCTTTAAGCTATTTATGTTGGGTAGAACTTAATAACAAAATTATAAATATCCACGAACAATTCATTTCAGACCATTCTGAGTTTAAACTGGTGGTTGCTATTCATTTGACATCAATATCAGTGTGTAGTTGTGCACTTTTTCAACCCTTAGAAGTGATTGACATTAACCAAAAGCTTTGGGGCAAAACTACACCCCAAATGGAGCCCATATACCAAATTTCACCAAAAATGGGCGATGGTAACTAAGGAAAGTGCTGCGTATGGTGTACGGTGGACGGCGGACGGACGGACATTTTTTTATTCGATTTCGGATTCTATTTAACTTGAAAAGTAAACCAACAAATTTAGAGGGGGGTTAAAAAAAATTTCTTGGTCGATTCCAAAGTTTTATTATTGGAAATAATAAATCAACACGAACAGCGATCCGATCAGATCAGCTAAAATTTGAACGCAGATTAGGCCTCTTTTGCAAGATTTTGCCTCTTTACTGAAAGTCCAACTCTCAAGACCTCCTAGGGAGCGAACGGTTGGACCTACTTAGGTCTGTGATGTCTCGTTTGATTCTATAAATTCAATTTTATTTTAAATTGATGAAAAAATAGTAACTTTTTATCCGGAGTTTTCAAGCTAGGGCGATTCGGAAATTAAAACGCCTATATTCCAATCCTTAGAAGTAACTGATGCTAACCAAAAGCTTCGCGGCACAACTAAAACCCAGATGGAGTCCATATACTGAATTTCATAAAATTCTGTCTATAGTAACTAAGAATAGTGCCACGTATAGAAGGATTTTTTTTTCTTTCGATTTTTGGATTTAACGTAACATGAAACGTACCTAAACCATCAAATTTTGAGGGGAGGTTATACTTTTTTCTAGCTCGATTCCTAAAGTTTATTATTGAAAATAATAAACTAAAATGTTGGATTCAATTCAAAATTTCAATGTGAAATGATGTTTGGCAACCTGACTTCAAATTAGAATAGGTAGCTTATTTTGCTTGTAAATATCTACGTGCTACTGTACTAGGTAGTAATAATTCTTGATAATGTAGATATTTACATTGTAAAGCATTGTAAATTTTATCATTGTAGAAATTTACAATGTAAATATCATGAATTAATACTACCATCATTTCAAATACCTGGAGGGTTTGAGTTGGGTCCTTTGGTCCAACCTAGCCCGTAAAGAACTTCGAGAGTACCTACCTAGCTCACTCTGGTCGTTGCAGGTCTGACCACCCATTAATACGGCGTGGAACTGTACCTACTCAAGTGTGGTTACGGGAAAACTAACGGCATTGGAGCCTGTGTCGACTTCCTTTTGCAGTTTGAATTTGAAGGTTCTTCTACATCGTTGGTCAGCCAGTGGCTGATGGAGATTATGAAGCCATGACTGTCGAAAATAATGCTAATGTTGAAGTGAAAATCGACGATGGAAGGCGAACAAACTTGAAAAAGAAAAATATTGCAGATTGTTTGTGCAAAAGTATTGAAAAACGTTTTGGGATTTCTTGTTGCACAAACAAAGAGCGTCTCTCCTACTTAACTTGGAGCGTTGTAACCATACCTCCTGCAACCACAGTATCCAAATTTAATTTTATCTCACTGAAATCCAATGCAGGTGGGTAAAACTTTGGTAATTTATTCTTTTGAGCAGTCCGTTGGATGGCTGACATTCTGAGTGAGTTTTTCCATCGCCGGAGAGAGATTGTAAGGTGGATATCGTAATCCACAATGGATCAAAAAAGTAGTGATTTCAACAGATCAAACAATTTGATGGACAAAGCAATATTGACGGCTTTTTACCCTTGAGACCTACTTTCAAAAATTGGTTTAGTATAGAAAATTTGATGTGGTTTCCAATGGTGAAAACAGATTTTGATCAGGGAAAAATTGAAATAATTATGACTATTTAAGTGTCGCGAGGTCAAAAAGACGAAAAAATTCTTGAAATTGAAGAAAATTAAATTTTAAGTGGAATAGAAAAATTTTTTTTTTCGGGAGACGAAAGTTAGTGCTAATTAGTTTTAGAATCGATCCCAGATGTTTGGCTAGTATACACCCGGTTCATGTATTTGAATAAATATAAATATGAAAATGTGTTAAACTTCGGAACTCATTTTGAAATGCCCAAAAAATCGATTCACATGGTAAAATTCCTAAATTTTCCTATTATTATTCCTGAGACCTTAGTAAAAGGTTTCTTTGAAGATTCGCTAAAAATAACAATAATTTATTGAACAATAAAAAGGCAAGTTAGTAGGTAATTCCATTTACATCTTGTGATTCAATTCGAATTATAATAACCACTATCTCAGTAGAATAACTTCACACATTATAGTGCTTGTGTGAATAAGAATGGACTTACTGGCTAACGGCTCATTTCATTTCAATTCGCTCATGCCATTTTGATAGAAAGCGAGCGATCGATTTGTAATATTGTGAGCGACAATCGTTTGAAAAATGAGATGTCTGCGTGAGGGGAATTGAGTAATCAGTCGAATGGACTGAAACTAGTCACAGTTTCTCCCAATATTCAGCGTTGTTAGTACCAGAACCCACTCTTGGGGTGAAGAGTTACTATTCCATGTCAAGTGAGTACCAAATTTTCATGTTAATGCCGGTACCAAAGTCGAAAACCTCCAAATGAAGATTTCCACACGTTTTAGATATTCCCGAATAGTTTGGTTTATCTAGTGACTGGCAGTCAGACAGAACTATACTATAAGGTTCTGTTAGTATTATAACGGTTCTACCGGCAGGACCCACTCATTTATTTCCTCACTCTTGGATCAATTATAGTCCCTTTTCACACACAAACGTTAATAGTGTTAGGAGTCTCCAATTAGTATTATGTTTCTGTTCGTTGTCAACAGGTGTTGATGTAATGGTGATTCGAAAAGGTTGATATGTTTTTGTTGTGGTGTAAAGTTCTGAATGCAGATAGGTAATTTTCTTTAAAAATACAACATCCAATTTTAATCCCATTTCTGGTTTCCATCATTGATAAACGTAACAGTGGTGTCAGAAGTGGGATTGTACAAACCATGAACACAGACAATAATCAATCAAAAGAGGGGGAAGTAGTACACCTACGAAATGGGCGCAATGTACAACGCATTCCGCATTCCAGCCAATCAGAAGTTGCTGAAGGTTCATCACAACCAGGTAAGATAATAGCTGTACCAAATGTTGTTGTGCCATTGTTTCCTAGCCCTCTCGTTCCAAACAACGAGCCATTGATTCTGCCTACCGTTGGTGCTGAGCCTCCAGTCGCACTCGAGCAACCTAGGACTGATCATGAAGTGAGAGAGCTGACACGGCAGGTGGTAATGGTTTTGAAGGAATTGGGTTGGGCACCTACTACATCCATTCCAGGAAGCTTCACCTTCCCCGATCATGTTCCGCAGCCCATTCTAGTGAAAATAGGATTCAAGCCTGACTTGTATGACGGATCCAAGCCATGGGCAGACTACAAGTTGCATTTTGAGGCAGTGGTACAAGCTAACAATTGGGATTATAGGGCTGCAGGGCTGGCTTTGGCCGCATCTCTTCGGGGCTCTGCACAGTGCGTGCTCGAAGAATCTCCGGGTTGGGATTATTGTGCACTGGTTGATTCGTTGGAGACGGAATTTGGGGATAGTAACAGGGCTCAGATCTACGAAATGCAGCTGCGTGGAAGAGTCCAAGGCTCTCACGAAGATTTTCCTGCTTTTGCTCGTGCAGTGAAAATGTTAGCTCGCAAAGCATACCCAAAGGCTGGAGCAGAGGTCATCGGGATTGCTGCACTGGGCCAGTTCCAAGAAGGACTATGCAATGATCGAGTACGAGAAATGGTTATTTTTGGAGCACCCCTCACCTTGAGAGCAGCTGTAGAATTGGCAATTAGGGCAGATGTATCATTAACCCGTGCGCGTATTATTCCACAACAACCAAGGCAATGCAGGCAGCTGGAACAACAGCAAGAACCTCAGCAGATGCCAGTGCGAATTGCTATGAGGGACAGGATGGTCTGCTTTCGATGTGATGATCGTGGCCATGGTGTACGGGACTGCCCAACACGAATTATGAGATGTTTGAGATGTGATGCACCTGGACATTTGGCTCGAAATTGTCCAACTCGACTGGGATCAGGAAACGGGTCCAAGTCGCCAATTCTCTCTCCAGGATCAATGAACCAGCTGGAGAATGAACCATCCAGCCGAGTACAGGATTCCTTCAAAGATGGAAGACAGGGACTACTGGAAATACACTCAGAAAGTGAGTTTGAGGGTCATGAACGGCAACAGATGATTGAGGAGACCTCTTGCTTAACACATGTACTGGAGGGGGTTATGCAGCGTGTCCCAGAAAACCGAACTGAAGATGCAAAAAATGTTTTGATGGAATTCTCTGATGTATTTGCTGCTAATAAAAAAGTTATGAGTTATTTTGCAGGTGTGACTCATAGCATAGATGTAAGGGATAACTCCCCTATTAAGCAAGCACCCCGCAGACTTCCTCCTCATCATTTGGGTGAGGTTGACGACATGGTGACCCAAATGGAAGAAATGGGGGTAATAGAGCCATCATCAAGTGCATGGGCCAGCCCAATTGTGTTGGTGAAGAAGAAAAATGGGTCTACACGTTTCTGCATTGATTACCGACGACTGAATGACATCACCAAAAAAGATTCTTATCCGTTGCCAAAAATTGACGAAATAGTGGGGTCATTGGCTGGCTGTCAATGGTTTTCATCTCTTGACTTGCAAAATGGTTACTGGCAGGTCCCACTCACCAATGAGTCAAAGGAAATCACAGCGTTTTGTACACCACAGGGTCTCTGGCAATTCCGTGTCATGCCCTTTGGTCTCTGTAATGCGCCTGCCACATTTCAGCGTGCTGTTACCAGTCTTTTCAGAGCTCAGATAATAACTGGAAAGGTTAAAGTCTATTTAGACGATGTTCTTATCCAATCACCCACTTTTGATCAGCACTTGAAGGACCTAGAAGAAGTGATGAGAGTAGTGCGCCAAGCAGGGATAAAGCTGAATCCAAAAAAATGCAGTTTTTTTAAAACTGAAGTTGAATACTTGGGTCATGTAATTTCCAATAAGGGGGTTTCACCTAATCCTGCAAAGATACGAGCCGTTATCGACTGGCCAGTTCCAACTTCGACAACAGTTGTCAGTTACTGAGGTACAATCCTTTGTAAGTTTCTGCTCGTATTATCGTGCCTTCATAAAAGACTATGCTAACATCGCAGGACCATTGTGCAAAGCCCAAGACACATCCAAAGCGTTTAAAGGGACAGAAGAACACCAAGCCGCGTTTACAGCAGTGAAACAAGCCCTGACAAACCCACCAATACTTGCTCACCCTCTGCCTGGAGCCCAGTACATATTGGATGTGGATGCAAGTGGTTATGCTATTGGTTCAGTCTTGTCACAAGAGCAGGAGGGTGTTGAAAAGGTTGTGGCCTACTACTCCAAATGTCTACAGAAGGCAGAGCGCAACTACTGTGTTACTAGGAGAGAACTGCTAAGCCTCATAAAAGCTCTCGAACATTTTGCGTCCTATGGACTGGAAAGTGGAGAGCGGATAATTGTGCGTACGGACCATGCCTCGCTCACATGGCTACGCAATTTCCATAATCCGGATGGACAACTAGCGAGATGGGTAAATCGGTTGGCTCCTTTCAATCTTGACCTCCAATACCGTCCAGGGAAAGCTCATGGGAATGCTGATGGGATGTCTCGACGTCCTTGCTTGGGAAATGGGTGCAATCACTGTACGCGAGCTGAAGAACGAGATGGAAAGGGGGACGACGATGGGGTGGAATGGGTGCTGCGAGTAGCACTAGATGGGGAGTTAGACTGGAAAACCTTGCAGGAACAAGATGAATCCCTCAAGCAGGTGTTGCAGTGGAAGACAAATGGTAACAGACCACTCTGGGACTAGGTGTCTCCACAATCGGCCAGCCTAAAATCTTATTGGGCAATGTATGATGCCTTGTTTGTGCAAAAAGGAGTTTTGAAGCGTGTTTTTGAGCAAGGAAACCAAATGACCACGTATCAAATTGTGGTGCCATCCACAGCAAAACAAAGGGTACTACAGCAATGCCACAATTCAGGCCATTTTGGTACACGTAGGATGGTGAGCCAGCTTCGCAAACACTATTATTGGGTAGGAATGCACCGAGATGTAAGGGTATTTTGCCGCTCTTGTACTACCTGTGGTCGCCGTAAAGGAGTTGGATCGCAGCAAAGGGCACCATTGCAGGATCAAGTGACTGGAGTGCCATTTGAAAGGGTTGCGATTGATATCATAGGACCACTGCCTCTTTCAAAGTGTGGCAATCGATTCATAGTAGTGGCAGTGGATTACTTCACCAAATGGCCAGAGGCATTTGCAGTACCAGACCAGAAGGCAGAGACGGTAGCTGAGGGATTTGTTGCCCAAGTAGTGTCTCGTTTCGGAATTCCTCGGGAGATCCACACGGATCAAGGTACTAACTTTGAGTCAAAAGTCTTCCAGGAGGTATTGCGAATCCTTGGCATTACACGGACCCGAACAACACCAATGCACCCTCAAAGCAATGGGCTTGTCGAAAGGTTCAATCGCACCTTATGGGAACTCTTGGCAAAAATGGTTGGAGAAGATCAGAGGGAATGGGACTATTATCTCCCACTAGCACTGCTGGCATATCGAGCATCCGAGCACTCAACCACAGGATTCTCCCCAGCAATGCTCACCTTTGGAAGAGAATTGACTCTTCCGGTGACATTGTTGTGTGGTGCTGTACCACAGCAGAACCATACTACAGAATACGCTTCGCAGTTAGCAGACCGATTAGAGAAGGTGCATCAGCTTGCACGGAGACATCTACTGAAAGCAGCAGCATCAATGAAAAAGCGGTACGACGTCCGAGCCACCAATCCACAGTACAAGGAAGGGGACAAAGTGTGGTGTTTCTGCCCTCAAAGAAAAGTAGGCGTCTGTCCAAAACTAGCATCCCCCTGGGCAGGACCATGTATCGTGCGAAAGAGGATAACTGATGTTGTGTACCGGATAAGGCTTCCATCTGGCAAGATGAAGGTAGTGCACGCCGACCGGATGACCCCGTTTGAAGAAGAAGGAAGGGAGAAGTGTTAGGAGTCTCCAATTAGTATTATGTTTCTGTTCGCTGTCAACAGGTATTGATGTAATGGTGATTCGAAAAGGTTGATATGTTTTTGTTGTGGTGTAAAGTTCTGAATGCAGATAGGTAATTTTCTTTAAAAATACAACATCCAATTTTAATCCCATTTCTGGTTTCCATCATTGCTAAACGTAACAATAGGTTTCAAAAGCTTATATATCTCACATTTTCACTCACGATTGACTAACTGATAATCCCTTAAATGTTTTGAGACCAAGTCCCCCCTCTATTATACAATCATGTGCTTTGGACAAGAGGAAACTGTGCCCCATTACAAATTAACAGAAATTCCTCTAACAGTTAGAGTTAGAGGTTAGTTACTAACCTAATATAAAGGTAATTTATAGATTAATAAGATAACAGCTGGACGTCTGTTTAAATCATTCCCAAAGAAAGGCGAGTATGATATGACGAAGATGGTGAAATTAATTGACATAAATGATAGAAGAACGAGGTTCATGGGAATAAGTTCTAATGAACCAAAGTTTTTAACTGATGAGTAGCAGAGTTGAAAGTTTCAGCGAGTTTGCCGACCCCAAAGACGACCACGAAAGGCTTGAACGTGACGAACTCGAGGACAGAGGGTCTCAACTTTCTAATCCTATTTGGTATTTTTTCGTTATACATTTTTGTCTTTCGCTTTCGCCCTTGCCCTCCAAGTCCTAGGTAGGTACAATAATAATTTGACAGAACTATTCTTTATTTTGGAAATTACACGTAAACAATACAAAAAAACCAAGTTGACTTCCTGGTGTCATAGAGAGAGTTAGGTGACCATGGGTACCTTACTTCTTCAGTTTCTCCTACTTCCCAAGCTACTCATACCAATGTTTCTCTCTAAGGCAAAAGTGGCAGCCAACACCAAAGTCATGGCCCCGATCTTTTCATGGCGCGGGTTGTATCAGTTCCGACGTCCTTCGAGGCTCAAATCTTATTTTTATCTTTATTTATTTTTTTTTAATTTTTTTATTTTATTGAATAAGACCATTACAAAGTAATATACCTTAATGTGACGTTAGAGACAATAGATATATATGTATATATTGCTTCAAAAATTAAAAGTTCAATAATGGAATAAACTGCTGGAAAAGTCTAAATTAAAAAATAAAAATAATATCAGTAATAAATCACTGGAACATTTCTGGTAAAAAAGAGGACAGATGTCGAGTAAGTTTTAATCTAGCGACTTCGAATGGTTCGATACCTTGGAGGACAAGTGGGTTCGTGTTGCTCCTTGTGTTGTTCATGAATGATTCCATGATTCTGATCCTGAACTCACTCGGGGTCCCCAGCTCGAAATCATGGTATATAGTGGAGTTCCTGACGAGAGGAGGGGTGTGTACAATTTTCCTTTGGAGGGTCAGGTTTTGTTGTTGTCCGAGACGGCGGAATTGAGAGGCAGAGCAAGTTCCCCATATTGGCAAAGCGTATGCCCATATAGGCCTGATCATGGTCTTATACAGCAACTTACGATTCTCGATCGCGAAGTATGGGCTTTGAAGAACAGAACTCAACATCCTCACTCGGCTCCTCAGTCGCTGGATCAGTTCAGTTATGTGGTTGCTGAAGGTCAGTCGTTGGTCAAGTATGACTCCCAAGAACTTGTATGATGCTGTCTTGGTTATCACTTCTGTAGAGAATCTGATTAGCGTGTGGACATATTCTCGTCTGTACGTGAAAGTTACGTCACTAGACTTGGCCGCGTTAATTTTGAGTCCCCACTTGGAGCACCAATCCTTTAGGTGATTTACAGCGTGTTGCAGATTAGATGAAGCAGTTTCGAATTCAGAGGCAGAGAAGGCAAAGACAAGATCGTCGGCAAACATGGAAGAAAATGAGGGGGAAACAGGCAAGGGGAAAACAAGGGGGAAGCAGGCTCAAATCTTAACAGGTGGTCATTCTATCGAGGCATTATTTCATTTATCTTTCCACCCAAAACAAATCTGAGTCCTCGCATTATTTCCACATTTTTCAAGACTTCAAAGTGTTCTCAAAAAGTCAAAATTTCTTCTTTTACGTTTTAGACCTTGCTGAACAGTTTTTGTTTCGTGCCTGTCTGTCTTTGAGTGTGTAATAAAATCCTTACAACGGGCATTACTATAAGAAGTTATTGTCTGATTCCACTGAAATTTTCAGAGATTGTGCGGGTTGGCATGTAGATGGTCCCCTATGAAAATTATTGCCCTCGGATCGACGGGAGCTGCTGTGCATGCGCAAACGTGAAAACCTTGTAGCAACCATAACTTCCACATTACCTAACTGATTTCGATGAAATTTTCAGGGATCGTAGAGGTTAAATGGTCCCGTTTAAGGCTAGTGCAATTTACATGGAGATTAATGTTTTGAGATTAGCTGCAATGGTTCGGATTGTTGAAGTGACAATTTAATTATGGTTCAACACATGCTTACAAAACATTGTATATGTACGTAGAAACGAACTAGCATAACATGTTGGAGATCAATCCTCAACATCCTCCCTCAATATGTTATGCTAGGAACTATCAACCCTACTTTCTGAAAACAATCTTCGAAAGACTTGGTAGGAAGAGATTTGGTTAGCATGACAGCTTCATTGTCTTCTGAACGACAATATTGCAGAACAATATCTCCCCTTTGTATCAAGTCCTTCAAATAATTTCTGCGCACGTCCATGTGTTTGGTTCTGTTGCTGAATTTATCATTGTCAACGTATTTCATGCAACTCTGATTGTCTTCATAGATTATCGTGGGTGAATTTTGTTGGCAACCCATATCTCTCAATAGTGACTGAGCCAAACAGCCTCTTGACCTGCTGTTGATGCTGCTAGAAACTCCGCCTCAGTCAATGACAAGGCAACAGAAGTCTGTTTCTTGCAGCTCCAAGAAATACAACTTGTTCCCAATTTGAAAATGTATCCGCTGATTGATTTTCGATCACCTGGATCTCCTCCCCAATCAGCATCTACAAATCCTTCAAGTCGGAAATGATTTCCAGCTCCTAGCCTGAGTCTCACTTCTTTAGTTCCCTTCAGATATCGAATTACCCTCTTCAGAGCACTCCAATCACTTTGGGTTGGCTTCTCAACACGGCGAGCTAAAATTCCTACTGCTGACGCTATATCTGGTCTAGTGCTCGTTCCCAGGTACATCAACGATCCGATTCCTTCCCGATACTTAAAATTGTCAGGCAATAGTTGGAATTCAGCTGTGGACTTGAGAAATCCTACTTCCATGGGAGTTCTTTCTGATTTTGCATCCTTCAATCCGAAATTTTCAACCAGCTTTTCGATCTTTATTTGTTGATCCAGGAAAAATGAGCAATTATTTTCCCTTGAAATATTTATTCCCAGATAACTTCTGACGCTACCGAGATCCTTCAGTTCAAATTTAAGTGACATCATTTCAAAAGTTCTTCTGACGCTATCTTCAGTCCCGGCACATAGTACATCATCGACGTAGACGAGAACGTACGTCAAACATCCATCGATCACCTTCGTATGTAAACACTGATCGAATTCACTTCTTTGGAAACCATCATCTACCAGAACATAGTTGAATTTTTCATTCCAAGCCCTCGCAGCCTGTTTTAAACCGTACAAACTCTTTTGAAGTTTACAAACATGGTTTTCTTTTCCAGGAACGATAAATCCTTCTGGTTGTTTCACATAAATTTCTTCATGAAGATCCCCATTCAAAAATGCAGTTTTTATATCGAAATGACGCAAAATCAAATTCTTGGCCGATACAAGTACCAGTAAGGAGCGAAATGTAGCTGGATGCGTAACTGGCGCAAAAACTTCATCATAGTCTTCTCCATACTTTTGTGAATATCCTTCAGCAACGAGCCTTGCTTTATACCTGTCAAACTTGCCATCCCCATTATACTTAACCTTGAATACCCATTTGCAACCAATGGATTTCCTCCCTGGTGGGAGTTCAACGAGTTTCCATGTTTCATTTTTCATCAACGAGTTCATCTCATCTTCAGCTGCTCTCATCCATTTCTCCTGTTCTTCCTCATCAAGTTTTATCAATTCTTTCCAAGTTTTGGGTTCAAATATTTTTCTTTTTCTTCATCGTTCAGCAAACAGAAACGTTCCGGAGGAATGCCTTTGTTTGCTCTTGAAGAACGTCGGAATTCATTTTGCGTTTGTTCATCCCTACTGATCGGACTAACTTGTTGAGTACTGACTGTGTCTGCTCCTCTTCCATTACTTCTATTAGTCAGGACATCACTATTTGAAAAATCAAACTCCTGAAATTCATCTTCTTTCTGCTGCTCTTTCCGACTTGAGGAACGACCATCTAAATTACTGAGGACAGAAGTTTCTATAAAACGGACTTCACGAGAGACTTTGAATTTTCTTTCTTCCTTCATCCAAATTTTGTAACCCTTTGACACAGTTGAATAACCCACAAAAACTCCTTCTTTCGCTCTTTTCTGAAACTTATCTTTCCCTGGGCTATTATCAAGAACGTAGACCTTACTTCCAAAAACTCTGAAGTGTGATACACCTGGAATCACGCCATGCCATAATAGAAATGGAATCTCGCCCCTGACAGCCTGAGACGGGCATCGATTTCTGATATATGAAGCTGTAGCAACTGCTTCTGCCCAGAAAATATGAGGTAGGTTTGACTCCAGCAATAGGCAACGTGAGATCTTCAGAAGTACCCTATTCTTTCTTTCCGCTACCCCATTTTGTTCTGGTGATGAACTAATGGTCAGTCTCCGCTGTATCCCTGCATTTTCCAAATACTCATTGAATTCTCTACTAGTTAGTTCTCCACCATTATCAGTTTGAAAGTATTTAATCTTTCTGCCCTTAAGATTTTCTACTAAATTCTTGAACTTCTTGAACGCTTCAAGAGCTTCACTCTTTCTTTTTAAAAATCTCACTTCACACCAGCGAGAAGAATCATCAATAAACGTAATGAAATACCGTGAACCACCAAATGATTCGGTGCGCATTAGGCCACAAAGATCACAGTGAATTAAATCAAGAAGTTCCGTATTCCTCTCTGAAGTTTTTGGAAAAGGAAGCCGGGTCATTTTACCCTTCACACAAACTTCGCAAGGAGGTACACTATCCAAATAGTTTGTGGTCACAACTAACCACCAACCAAATTAACCAAACCAAAACCTTTAACCAAATTTGAACTTACAATCCTTCGAAGATCACGATAGTTTAGATGACCAAATCGTTTGTGCCAGACATTGAGTGTCGGTTTAGAACTATCTCCTAGTGAAGCGACTTCATCTTCACTCTTCTCACGTACATAATAAAGACCATTTTCTCGATCTGCAATTAACTTTACAACACCTCTGTCATCAACTACCGTAGCAGATTTTCTTTTAAATTCTACACTGTAGCCTTTATCTGTAATCCTCCCAACAGACATCAAATTAGTACGTACATCAGTTACAAATAGAGATTCATACAATGCTAAAGGTTTCGTATGTTTCCCATCACTTACTCGAATTTCTACAGAACCAACTCCTTTGGTTGTAGTCGACGAGTCATTCGCCAATCTGACAGAACGATTTCCTGCTTCTGACTGGAGAGATTTGAAAAACTTATCATTGTGACACATAAGAGATGTGCAACCTGAGTCCAACACCCAACGATTCTTCTTTGTGGAGAGTACATTGCACTCATCATGTTCCTCAGTCGACGAGAGCGTCATATTGAAACCATAATCAATGTTTTCTTCCTCAGCTGCATTAGCCTTGTTGAACCTCCCCGGCCTTCCTCTGCTATACCTTCCCCTGCGCGGGCAGTATCGAGCTATACCTATGACCTGTAGCTTGGCATTCGAAGCAAATCGGCGATGAACTTGTATTCCGAGGTCTGGCGAACTTTGAAAGGAGGGCGCCTTCGTTTCCAATGTCATCTTCCCTGTTGACGCAAATCTTAGATTTTCCTTTTTCTTTCCTGGCATCACTTTCTTCTAGAATTTTTACTTTCAGGGTCTCAGGGTTAGGTAGTTCATCTCGCGTCTCTATGGCACAGCGAAAATTTTTGTACTCGTCTGGCAATGAGTAGACCAACAGTATGGCGAGTAAATCTTCATTGATATCGACATCCATATCCTTGAGCTTATCGACAGTATCGAAAAAACTGTTCACATGGTCTCTTACATCGTCACTTTCTCTTAATTTTGACAATGTCAACTGTTTTAACAATGTTGCCTTTCGAGCCGGACCTCTTGATTGGTATATTGAATTCAATTTGTCCCAGACAGTTTTTGACGTGGCACATCCTTTAACCTGTTTTAATTCACTTGGGCTTATCGCTAATATCAAATCCGCTTTGGCTTTACTGTCTGCTATATCCCATTCTAGCGCACCAGCCTCTTCACCTGGTTTCTGAATTGCTCCGGTCACGTAGCCCCAAGCATCGTTCTTAATAAGGACGGCTTCAATTTGCATCCGCCAAGTATCAAAATTGGACCTATTCAAGGTTTCAATCCTTGAAACACTGTTAGTCGACATCATTAACCTCGTTCAAAATGCTATCTAAGTCTCATAATCTGTTAAAGTAAGAACACGGTCGAATACTTTTTCACAAGTGACAATTTAATTATGGTTCAACACATGCTTACAAAACATTGTATATGTACATAGAAACGAATTAGCATAACATGTTGGAGATCAATCTTCAACACGGATCATCTATGCAATCGGGTTATGGATACGAGGAAGCCATGAGCCACTCCCACTTGGTAGACTCCTTTTTCTCCGTCGAGTGTTGTCCTCCTCAACCCCGGATTAATCGCATAAGAACGCGCAAGTCTCAGTGTTGGAGATCTTGAAAAGTTTGAACCCCAAGACGTTTACATGTAGAATACATGCGGAACGGTTTTTCGTCGTTTCAGGTGTTCCGTTTGTTTTGCATGTAACTGAGCTCTTGGTAATTTTAATCAACAGCTAACCCAAAACCATGTCTAGCCTAATTAGACGCGTTGTGTTGGGACTTTGTTGCTCACATCGTCGACCCTGTGCAGTCAAACGAACGGAAGAAGTATAGCGTTAAGTAGGAATGTAAATATACCTTCATCATTTAATCGCTCTCCTTGAAGTTTTCAGTGGGTGCCAAAATGGGTTGGACCTCCGATGAAGGACTAATCGTCGATATATTTGAAAGGTGTTGTAAAATTCCGAGAGCTGTCGGAGTATATCCTTACATCAGTAGAGGGAAACATATATTGGTAAGCTCATAAAATTATACTATTTGTAATATACATATAGAAGACACCTGGTGACAATTTTCATGTTTTCTTGTCTTACAATTCATGCTGTGTGATTCTCAATACTTTTATAAATACAATGTTGACTTACTGATTTTTCGAGCACTTTTAATGCTTGCTATCCCATTCCAATTGCCCCAAGCATTTTTTTAAATGGAATTTCCAGGATTCTGTGGCTTCTAATGATTTGAATGAAATTAAATCTTTATAGGTTATAGGTAAAGAGTTCAAACTAAAAACCATCCGAGTTTGAGAGATTTCGTACTAGTAACAACTGAAAACCTGTAGATCAGAGGAATTCACGATTACTAGTGCGTAAACTCATCAATCTGTCATCATAATGGTGTGTCTGGAAACTATCCTGCAAATTTCTAAATATTCCATCAACATCTTGCAAACGTTATAATTTTCTTGATCTAGTCCACGAATTCAAAGCTTCTTTAACCTCATTTATAAGGAAGAATGACTGAAATGAATGTAAGAAAGAGTTTTGGACTCATCATTTAATGTACAAGTACCTATATTGGTGATCAGCGCAAAATTCCTCTTGCGAAGCCCTTTGTAGACCACCGTATTCATCTCTGAAATTAAGCTTTTATTTTTGCAGGTGTCGAAGTTTTTGGTTGTCTATGACTTATTCTTGGCAGTTCTTATCATCGCTTTTGACTGTTACTGGTTAATTAATGAACCTCCTCTTCAAGAATCCGGCAACCACACTATCACACACTTCATAAGGAGCGCACAATTGACCATGACATGTATAAATGTTGTGATGTCCTCTATCTGGATTTTATGGAACAAAACCAAATTACAGGAGATGCTTGATGAACTCGTAAAATTCGAAGATATCATTAAACCGAATAATTTCAAAGTTTGTAACAAAGGACTCATCGCGGTGGTATTATTGTTGACTGGGTTGATTGTTTCGCATTTTATTGTGAATCCAATAAGCGGTTACACGGGAATCGCTATCTACATAAGGTGAGTACCACTATAAATATATGACTTTTGAAAGCTTCCTCCCCATCAGTAACGAGAACACATTAAAAAAACTCAGAATTCCTCCGTGATTTTTTTTTTAATTGCGAGATTCAAATTTGTTATGTCTGTGCGTTAGCACAATAATTTTAACTATCTAGTAATGCTTCGAAGTTAATAAACATTATGCAATAGTTATTGCATTGCTAGTTCTTCCAGGGACAAAGAATTCGAAGTTTATCATTTGATAATAATCAGGAGGTTTCCATTATTTTTCCGATCGTCACTTTTGACCGTCACGGTTGAAATCGCACCTTTGCGACTGATCGTCACGTCACAACTAAAGAAAACCAAAAAGAAAGTTGTTATGTACCATGTTCATTTTAACAAAAAATGTTATGTGAACATTTGTCGCGAAATAAACATTAAACAAATTTTTTGTGGAGAAAAATAGCGTATAGTTAATTATCATTAAATGATTTGACTGTAAAACCGTAGGTCTACCGTTAGTGGTTTTTAGCATGGAACATCATTTAGCCTTGAGCTAACTGGCAAAAAGAGTCACGTTTTTGAGAGACGCGGTTGGGAGACGAAATTTTGCAAACAAGTCCAAGACAACCAAGTCGTTGCTACGGAAATTTATCTTCATTATTCGTGTTCGTAAAAAAAGTCGTTCACCGTTCGTTGGAAAGCCCTTCCATAAAAATCGTTGAAAATGTATTTATTAATGATAATATCATTTCTTATTAAAAAAACTGGACGGTTTTGGCAATATATTATATTGCTAAAACCGTCCAGTGTAGCCACGGTCGCTGGGGCGAGCGTTGTTTGGTGATGGAATTTGGACCAACTTCTGTGGGGATCGTGGGCTCAGATCTCATCGCCGGCAGCGTGAGTTTTTGTGAGTCCGGGGCTCTCATTGCCTCCCATGTTGTGGGGGGAGGGGGGAGCCATGAGCGAAATCCTCACAACAAATTCTGATCTTCCCTTTGGAAGACAGCTTGTGACGTTCGCGACGCCAGGAATGGCAGTTGGACGAAAATCCAAACCCGAAATGATTGTTTGGTTAACTTTTTACTTACTACTGCCAAAACCGCTGTAATTTTAGAAGAAACAGAGATATAACCCTGAACTGTAAACATCATTCGCGGTAAGAGCCATCATAGATTTAGCGGGGATTTATTTCGAAGGACCTTGTTATTCAAGTTAAATATGTAATTTGTGCTGAATGCTCCGTAATATTGCAGACCCCAGGAAAAACCCCGCTTAGGGCTCTGCGAGCCCCGCGGAGGGAACAGATTGTACGGGCAGTCTTGAGTCGCCCTTCATGAAGTGTAGTTGTTTGTCTTAAAGATTCCTGTGACTTATAATTTAACTGTTGTGGAAAATAAAGTTCTTTTTTAAAAACTCATTCCCGTAAAACAGTTATTTAACTGGCGCAGTCGGTAGGACCGCAGGAGGCTGAATTTAAGAAATTATAAATCTCAGCTGTGAGTTTCAACTCTTCGCCGCGGAGACCTACAACATCGCAGGAGATCTTCAAGACTGAAAACCCAATCTGATATTCGGACACCGTCTATCGCAGACCACCGATATCATTTCGGACTATTCGAAGAAGGAGACCGAACTCGGCCGAGAAATTTGGCGAGATCCACCTACTTCGAACAAGTGACACTTCGAGACCAAAGAGGACACCGTTCTCAATAGAACCACCTCGGCGTTCTCTACCCTTCCTTTTGGACACCGCGATCGCGGCTGCGATAGCCACCAAATCGAAGAGGATCCTTCTCCACCACGGACCAGGAAGAAGAGGTTGACCAAGCTCACCAGAAGTACGCATCCGAGCTACCGGCGTTTCGGGAACCTACCCGAAAACCCCTCGATGCTGACGATCTTCACAGCTTTGTGAGTCCGCCTTTAATATTTAACAATAATATTGAATTTCCTAATATTGTTGTAACGGAAACAGGAGCAATAATGGTAGTACCAGAGTTAAAGAAAGCTTATCTGGATATGATTCCGGAGTTCCATGGAGAACCGGAACTTCTTACTAACTTTTTAGAAGTATGCGAGGAGCTAGTGCTCCAATTTTATGATAGGGCAGCCCCTACAAATTTTCAAAACAAATATCTGATGAGGTCCATTTTAGCGAAAATTAAAGGTAGAGCGGCTGAGTTAATCATCAGTGCAAACTGCTCAAATTGGGAGAGTGTAAGAGATGCATTGACATCCGGATACTCCGACAAACGAGATCTATACACTTTAACGATAGAAATGTCCGAGTTAAAACAGGGAGGAGAAACCCCGTTCGTATTTTTAGAAAAGGTTAGGAAATTTCTCAATTTATCCATTATGTACTTAAAGAACAACGCAGTTCCTAACGTTGACCAACAAGGTCAATTTTTCAAAGGATTAGCTTTAAGGGTGTTCCTCAGAGGATTGAAAGAACCGTTAGGTGGGCTATTGCAGGCCAGGAGACCTCCAGATTTGGATGCGGCTCATAATTTACTGACGAATGACTTTCAATTTGGAATTGCCAAGCCGTATTTAAAAACGGACAATAATAAATCCTTCATGAGTTCGCGACCTCTTCAAGGTCCGTCTTATCAGTCGCCTCGGCACGCGCAAGCGGGACCCTCGCGACCCTCGACTTCCTCATATTTCCAGAACCAGCGTTACGGGAAAGATAATCAAGAATCCTCGACTCAACGTCCTTTTTCTTCTCCACCACAATACCAACAACAATCTCCCAGATACCCGCAAATTCCTCAGCAAAACAGATCCCAATATCCTACTCCGATGAGTGGAGTACAAACCATCAAAACTCATACACCTCAATTCCATCAGCGGAATATAGAGGGACATGTAGAGTACGAAAGTGAAAGTCGTTCGTCAGAAGAAGAACAGATATTAGAAGAAGAACCTTTTTTAGAAGTTGGCCAGGAGGAATACCAAAATTCCTCCTCATGAATTTGAGTATAAAAAATGAACTGCCTTTTGTAATCATGCCCAATTTAGATCTGAAAATACTTATCGACACGGCTAGTACCAAATCTTTCATAAATCCAAGAATTGCAAATAAACATTTCCAGAAGAAAATAATAGAGGACCCTTTCCTAGTAACTACGGCCCATGGAACGACCCATGGTAAACAAAGCACCAAGGTACCATGTGGAGAGTTATTTGGAAAAAGAAATCTAAATTTAAAATTTTATGTATTCCAGTTTCACGATAAATTTGACTTACTGTTAGGGCTAGATGGATTAAAACAAATTGGAGCAAAAATTGACTTGACGAAAAACATGTTATGTACTCCCCAGAAGCAACTGCCTGTCCTTTTCCACCAACTGAATAAAATTGCAACTTACAAAATTGAAGCACGTTCATTACAAAAAATCATGTTTAAAATAGAAAACATAAGAGATGGAGAAGGAGTGATACCATACAAAAAATTGAGAAAATTAGAGATACCCCAATGCGTAGTAACAATAAAAAATAATGAAGCACTAGGTGTCGTGTTGAACCCAACAGAAGAAGAAGTAATATTTAAACAATTGAAACCGATCAAAGTAGAGGCCGTTCCTAAAATTCCCGAAAGTAACCTAAACATGCACACCTACGGAAAATTTGACTTCAACCCATCAAAATTAAGGTTAGACCATTTAAACCGAGAAGAAAAGAAGGAAATTCTAAAATTGGTCAGATCCTATTCGGATATTTTTCATTCGGAAGAAACCACGTTAACTTTCACAAACCAAGTAAAGCATCAAATCAGAACAACAGACGAGACTCCGATTTACACGAAACCTTACAGATACCCGCAGATATACAAACAAGAGGTACAGAGACAAATTAATGACATGCTAAAACAAAAAATCATTGAACCATCGAACTCTCCGTGGAATTCCCCCATTGTAGTAATACCGAAAAAACCAGATGCATCGGGGAAGCAGAAATACCGAATCTGCATCGACTACAGGAAATTAAACGAGAAAACGATACCAGACAAATATCCTCTCCCTAACATTACGGACCTACTAGACAAGTTAGGGAAATGCCACTACTTCACAACTATAGATTTAGCGTCAGGGTTCCACCAAGTAGAAATGAGCCCAGAAAGTGTGGAAAAGACCGCGTTTTCGACAGAACAGGGCCATTGGCAGTTTCGAAGAATGCCTTTTGGACTCTCAGGAAGCCCACCAACTTTCCAAAGAGTCATGGATTCCATACTGAGAGGAATCCAGAACGAAACTTGCCTAGTGTACATGGATGACATCATATGTTTTAGCACTAGTCTACAAGAACACTTAGGACGACTCAGAGAAATTTTTGAACGATTAAGACAAGCCAACATGAAAATTCAACTCGACAAAACGGAATTTCTAAGAAAGGAGGTAGGGTTCCTCGGGCACATAATAACCCCGGAAGGAGTCAAACCTAATCCTGAGAAAATAAGAGCCATAATTAACTATCCCATACCCAAAAACACTAAAGAAATTAAAGGTTTTCTAGGGTTGTTGGGATACTACAGGAGGTTCATAAAAGATTTTGCAGACATAACAAAACCACTAACGAAGAGATTGAAAAAGGGAGCGACAATTAACACAACAGACCCAGACTACGCCAACGCTTTTGAAATTTCAAAACAATTGTTAGTAAACGAACCAATATTACAATACCCAGATTTCGAAAAACCATTTCATTTGACCACGGACGCTAGTAACGTAGCAATAGGAGCAGTGCTCTCACAAACCCACAAAGGAGGCGATCTAGCTGTAGCTTATGCTAGTAGGACTCTGAACGAAACGGAAACTAGACTCTCCACGATAGAAAAAGAACTGTTAGCAATTGTTTGGGCTGTTAAATATTTTAGACCGTATTTGTACGGCAGAAAATTTAAAATATTTTCAGATCACAAACCACTTCAATGGTTATTTTCAATAAAAGAACCCAACTCAAAATTATTTAGGTGGAGATTAAAACTAGAAGAATATAATTACGAAATCTGTTACAAAAAAGGAACTAGCAACGCAAATGCAGATGCCCTATCAAGGATCCAACTTAATGTCACGGAAATAGAAGAAGCCGATAAAATTATTGAAGATTTAATAGATAAAATGAATAGAACTGAGAGTATACTACAAGACGGACAGACAGACCAAACCATAAGAGAACTATTTCCCGAAGGAACAACCCCAACTGAAGCCATAGAAACAGACAGACAATCTGTAACTGCTAACATTGACGACGAGAGTGATCACCAAACTGTTCATACCAATCAAGATAGTAATACCACCATAGAAATCCCTATTAGTGACAACCCCGTAAATTATTTTAATAATCAAGTAATTGTATCGCTTGTAAAATTTAATCCTACAAAACCAAAAATAAAGAAACTCTTTAATCAGAAAACCAGAATATTGCTAGAATTATCAGAAAACAAATTAGAAAAAGAAATAGTAAACTTTGTCAAAGAGTACATTATACCAAATGTCAACTATGGAATATACTTTGAAAACGACATTTATGAAAAATTCTTAAAAATAATGGTTAAATATTTTAAAACCTCAGAAGTAAAATTCACAAAATGTAGTGGAAAGCTAGTCGACGTACTTTGCGACGAAGAAGTACAGGAAGTAATAGCCTCCTATCATGTAGGTAAACAAAACCACAGAGGGATAGAAGAAACTTACCAAAAACTTAAAAGACTTTACTTTTGGCCCAATATGAAAAAGACGGTCCAAGAATTCATTAATCAATGCGAAATCTGCCAAATTTGCAAATATGATAGAAATCCATTAAAAATAAAATATAATGTTACCCCGACAGCGACCAGGCCGTTCGAAATAATTCACATTGATAAATTCACTCTAGAAAAGACAAAATTCCTGACGATAATCGACACTTTCTCAAGATACGCTCAGGCCTATCCGGTTCAAACTTCGGAAAGTATAGAGGTAGTTACTAATCTCCTCAAATACTTTGCTCATCATGGACTACCTCAACAAATCATTTCGGACAATGGAGCAGATCTAAATAGCTCCTTAGTAAAAGAATTACTGATGTTACACAAAATCAAAATTCATTTTATAAGTTCCCAACATCCCGACTCAAATGGACCTATCGAGAGGTTCCACTCCACACTGATAGAGCATATCCGATTATTGAACAATCAAGACGAGTTCAAAAACGACTCGACCACAAACAAAGTAAACTATGCTCTTATAGCCTACAACAATAGCATACACTCGGTAACAAAATTGACGCCATTCGAAGTTATTAATGGTCATATAGACAACGAAGCGACTATAGATATGGATATAGAACAAACACTTACTTCTAACTTTGTACAGAGACATAAAGAAAAGACCAAATTGTTATACTCCACCATTAATGTGAAGAATCTAAAACAAAAAGAAAAAGTGATAACCAGTAGAAACCTATCTAGAGAAGACCCACCAGAAATACCGGCCGAAGTTTATATAAAAAATAAACAATTACAGGCAAAGACTAAAAATAAATATGCGAAAGAGAAAGTAGTTAGAGTAAATGTTGATAGAAACACGGCAGAGATTCAGCCTCGTCATTACAATACGAGAAGCAAAGTTCATCTCTCCAATATTAAGAGACCTAGGAAACAAAAGAAAATTACAGAAACTACTTCCCAAACTAACCCACCTACTGACGCTGTTCCAGGGCCCTCGGGCTTACGACAGGACGATGCGCCGAAATAAAAGACATAAGCGGTAATCCCGGTGTCTTACCTATCCGGCTAGGTACGGCAAAAATAACTACAACTGACCACACGTTGATACACTACTATAAGATCAACGGACTTATACGAGAATTCGACAAACTGAAGTTTAAAAATGTAGAATTATTTAAGAAACTTAGAGTAGATGAATGAATATCTAGGGAATTAGATGAATATTCAAGGGTTGTAGATTATACTGTAGATATTATTCAAGAAAAAATAGATAGCATAAAACATGTAGACAGTAGAATGAAGAGGGGATTAATCGATGGGCTAGGTAGCGTAGTAAAAGCTATAACGGGAAATTTAGACTCAACTGACGCAGAAAAATATGACAAATTTATAGAACAAATTAGAAACAATAATTTAAACTTTCAAGATCAACTAGACGCTCAATTCTCCATCAACAGTGAACTAATAGAAGAATTTAATGAAACAATTAGTACCATCCAATTCAACAACAAAGAAATACAAAATAAAGTGGTAGAAATAAACAGCTTAATTAAAACCAATAGTTTAAAAATCGAAATTGGAACGGCCAGAGAATTAGTGAATCATCTACAACTAGTTTTCAACCTGATATTAAATGTAGTCCAAGACATTGAGAACTCCTTGACCTTTTGCAAAATGGGATCCCTTCATCCCAGTATTCTTACTACCAAACAATTGTATGACGAACTTAAGAAAATAGAAAATTATTACCAAGGGAAACTACCTTTAGAGATCAATTATGAAAATATGTTAGAATTAGAATCCCTGATTAAGGTTAATTGTAAAGTTCGACCTGAAGAAATTGTTTACTTCTTAACGTTACCATTGACAAACTCGAAAGAGTTCGATTTATTTTATTTGAGGCCAATTCCTTCAGAAACCAGTAACGGTCTAATATCCATTTGGCCAGATTCTCAGTACTTGTTAAAAGCCAAAGACAATTCTTTAATTAAACCTCTTAAAGGTTCTTGCATATCGGGTAGTACCTACTTGTGCCCGACTGAAATTCTCTCAACTTATAATGGTACCTGCGAAAAAGAAATTCTTCAGGGCCGAGCTCCTAAACAATGTCGATATGTTAAACTAGAAACTATCGACAACGAAATTGAATTTATTCCGGAAATCAATCAATATCTTGGCACTTTTGTAACAGAAGAATCTATAGAAATTAGGGAAGAAAAAGAAACAGAAATCAAGTCGCTAAAAGGAATATATCTCATCAGAAATGAAAAACATACTGTATATTTTAGAAATGAACAATTAACATCTTCCAGCCAGTCGGAGGGTCAACCGAAAATTATTCACAATATTGAAATTGACATGGAAAATAATTATCCGCCTGATGTGTCACTAAATTTGAAAGATGCTAATTTTAAAAATATAAAATTGAACCCCATACGACCGTTTAGGTCATTCGATTCATCTCACATAGTAGTACCAAGTTGTTGGACAATTGTATTATACTTTATCATGATAGGATCAGTATGTTATTTTACTTTAAAATATCTTAGAAAATCCGAATCATTAAATTTTAGTAATTCACCTCAGGTAGAACCCCGGACTTGTATTGACATCAACCTTCCAGGAGATGCCAAATTCTAGGGGTGGAGGAGTTAAATATGTAATTTGTGCTGAATGCTCCGTAATATTGCAGACCCCAGGAAAAACCCCGCTTAGGGCTCTGCGAGCCCCGCGGAGGGAACAGATTGTACGGGCAGTCTTGAGTCGCCCTTCATGAAGTGTAGTTGTTTGTCTTAAAGATTCCTGTGACTTATAATTTAACTGTTGTGGAAAATAAAGTTCTTTTTTAAAAACTCATTCCCGTAAAACAGTTATTTAACTTGTAGTACGTGGGCAACGTATTTACAGTTCTAAGAAAGCGATCTTGTATCAGCTTCGTCTAGGAACGTCGCAAACCAGTAGAGACGTCAAGAGACATTCTGACATGCGGAAAATCGGCTAGTTGAAAAGCAGGCCCATGAAGAGCAGACAAGAAATTCATAGTAAAAGGAAACAGCAAACAAATAAAAAACGGCTAAACAAGTGTTCCATGTTCCACAAAAAAACATGGGTTGTTGGCCAAAACTTTGGAAATTTGATCCTTTAGCAGACTCAAAAAACCAACGGGAACGTTTTCGGATTTTTTGGTTTGCATCTTTTAACATATCTATTTAATATTTAATCAAATGTTCACCAAACTTATACTTCAGGTTTTATTGATTATTTTTGAGGGAGATCGCATGTCCTTCGATTACCTATCATGCCTTTAGGCGTTGAAAGTAACAAATCATTTGTGAAATTTGAAGAACACTGTCCAGAATCGAAATATAGTTATCCTAAGACAATAGTTTCTGTTCTGCTATCGACTTATTCGTTCATTTTCACTATTTTCTAGGTTCCAATTGGCGGTCATCATGATTTTTTCCAACGCCGCCTTCTTTACTAGGTGTACTCGAATTACTGGAAGCGCTTATTTCGCCATCACTGCTCAACTGAGCGATTCGAAGACCTATAATTCAATGAAGGACATCCAAAAAGCAATGGAGCATTTGGTAAAATGAGTTGTAAATTCAATCACAAACCTTCCAACAATAGAACGGTATCATTTTTATGGATGAGTCGGTCTCATAAAAAAAGTATTTCGGCGTTCTGTTTTGGTTAATTATTTTCGGAAATGAACCTTTGAATGATGGAAGAAAAACGCTGCAAATTATTACACAATGGTTTATTATTTTTTATTTTTCTATAAAGATCACTCGTCTGCAAAGCCACCAACCATCCAACATGAAGAAAAACATCGATCGCATTTCGGTCAGCTTTAATTTGAACGGAGATCAGGCCTCTTTTGCGATTCACACTCGTGTTTCTGATTTATCGTACGTCCAAACTTTAAATTCTCGTAGTGAGCGAACGGTTTGTCCTACAGAGCTCCGGGTGGTCTCAAAAATTTCTAAAAATTCTATAGAATCTTAAATTGAAGGAAAATTGAAATCTTTGAGTTAGGGCGTTTTAAAAATTTCAAAATTGATTTTGGAAGCCTTAGAAGTGACTTACCTCAACCAAAATCTTCGGGGCACAACTAGACCCCAGAAGGAGCCTGTTGTGACTTGAATACTCAAAGTTACTTATTGAACTTATATTAAATATAAGACAAAATTTTTGTCATAGGGTAGGGTGGGGTAAGTCCCCGCACTTTCGAATGTTTTCCATTTATAAACACCTACTAGGTCAATATCCCTCAACCAACTCATTGGGATACTAGTTTGGGACCTTGGCTATAATGCCTGACAATTTTCATCACTATGTCATCAGTATTATGGAAGAACTGAACGTTTTTTAAAAATTTGTGTCTGCGGGGCTTTGCCCCACAGGAAGGGGTAAGTCCCCGCAGTCATGGGGCAAATCCCCGCAGTGCGGGGGTTTGCCCCATTCTGGGGAAAGGCATTAATTTCAGACAGAAAGCCAATATATTTATTCAAATATGCTCATCTATTCAGTCAAAACATCACATTTTACACAAGATAAAAACTTTTTTGAAGTTCACATGCCTTAATAACAGTAAGCAACTCATTTTTTTAAACAATTAACAAAGGGTCACAGTCAAATAGTTTATAGCATTTGCTGGTAATAAATTTCCCACACATCTTCAATGCACAATGAAAAGTCAATTGTAGAGTATTCGAAAAATCACAAAACATTGAATTAAATGCAACACAACTAAAATTTGAGACAAGAAAAAAGTTAAATGATCGTCCAGGAAAATACATTTTTCTGATTTTTTTTTCCTAAAATTAACACATTGTTTGTTTAGTAACAAAGTAAGCAGGTATCGCGTTTAAAAAAAGTACAACAAACTGCAGGATTCCAATAACTCCCAAAATGCTGGTTAGATACTTGTACCTTTAGTTTCTGGAATTATAAAATGAAAGAAGATAGTGGGGAACAGAATAAAAACAAGTTACATACAAATAAGTAGTGGTACCTGACATATAAGTCAATTCTGTGCATGGTTAACTGCATGAAGGTACCTAAATTTATCATCGCCGTCTTCCAAATAAAAACGAAGGGGCAAGTCCCCGCACAAATTTTGTGCGGGATCTTGCCCCACAAAGAGTGCGGGGCTTTGCCCCAATTTGCCATTTTGACTAAAATCGACCTCAGACAAGTAAAAATATGGTTACCAAGAGCGTTGTCACGGGGTTTTGACGGGAAGAAGCACCTTTTTCTGACGCAACACAACAGACACGAATATCAACGATTACGGAAACATATCATTGAAGTAAATAATCATAAATATTACATCAGAGCGGAGGAAAACAAACTTACCTCATTTTGTCTGTCACCACGCTGATCCGCACTACAGGAAATTCCACACAGAACTCGCGACATGGCAATTGGCTTACCATCCAACGGACATAGTCATAACTTGCACAGTAACACAGAAAACCCTTGTGCGGGGACTTCCCCCGTGCGGGACCTTACCCCACCTTACCCTAGGTGTTCGATACAGGAAATTCATAATAATAGAACATTGGAAAAAGTACACTCCGAACTCAATCGTTACATCTGCTCAGCTAGTCATTTATCAATAGATTTATGTCAGTGGCTGCCTACCTACTGATTCTACTTTGAAGTCACCACAATCTTCCCCCCTTAATTTTTTTTGAGCTCACAGTTAACGCTGTTCAGGATAACACGTAATCACGCAAGTGATTTGGCCTTCTTCTGATTCTTCCAACAACGACGGAATTTGAGGCGATGAGTTCCTTCGGCCAATATTTCTTGGAACTCCCGGTATGTTGAACTTGTTGGACGGATTTGGTCTCGTTACTCCATCGTGTGGAATGTTTCTTGGTTGAGAAGAAGATCTAGGAGATGGCACAGAGGTTGAGATAAGCTGGTCTATATGTCGTTCGATTTTCCGTTCAGTGTCCAATTCTACTAAGTAATGTCGTGTACCCAGGCGTTCAATGATATGACCAAACTCCCAGGTTTCTGAGTTATTTTTCTACTGTCGGTTTATTGGTTCAAAAGGCGCCAGGTGATTTAAGTCAAAGTTACCAATCAATAATAGTTTAGGTAATAAACCAAATTAACTCACCCAAATAGCTTAGCTGTCCAGGTACTGAAGTTGGAAGAATCTACACTTTGTATCAAAAGAAAAAAAGGTGTATTTGACACAGAATACGTAAAGTACAAAATGTGGAATTTTCCTATTAGGAAGCGAAGAACGGAATGGCAGATAGGGATGGCAACGATATATCGATATATTCCATATATCGATATGTCACGCTTGATTTATCGATATATTTATATCGATATAGAGAACCGATAATATCGATCAATATCGATATATATTTACCGATATATCGCGACTTGCTTACAACTAGTAAAAATTAAATATTGAAATGATTGGATGAGAAGGACGCCTGTTACAGTACGAGTAATAACAGCAAGTGATTTTATTCAAAATTTTGTAGGTACCCACGTGATGGGTAGATTTCAGACTGCTGACTTCAGCTCGGACATGATTGTGTACATAGTATTCACCTACAGTGGCTCTCAAGGCTCAATTACTTGACTTTAGCCAATATTGATGGAGGCTAGTCTAGATTAAAACTACCTACTATACGAGGTGAAGTAGGTTTTCACAACAATTATTTTCAATTTTAAAGGATCATGCCTACAGCATACCCCTGTCAATTTAAAAATTAATTCGACATTGCAATGACATTTTCGCACTTTTTTTTTCGTTTTCAAACTATGAATTTCGATAATTCATATCCAGTAACTTTTGAAAGTAGGTTAGTACCTACTTATTTTACCCGGGTTTTCCAAATAGATCTTCCGGTATGACTCATATAACGATATATCTCTTCCAAAATGATGTTAGAAACGTTTCAATTCACCTAACTACTTACTTCTTCACTTTCTTCCAAGTACATCTTCCGATATGTCGATAAATGTCTTCCTAAATTAATTTTTTATATTTTTAAAATGTTTTAATTCACCTATCTACTTCAACACGTTTTTCGAAGTCAATCTTCCGATACATCGAAATATCGATATATTTTCTCCGATATGTCGTAGGTATCGATACCTCATTGACGATATATCATTTGATCTGTATATCGATATATTTCATTCGATATGCCATCCCTAATGGCAGAATTTGTCGGTACAGCATATGACACGGAAGTATTTCAGCTGATATCACTGACACGGTACAGATGCTTATGTATGTGAAATGTAGTGGAATTTTGTTGTATTTACAAGGCGAGTGAAGCACACAGAAAATGTCTCTAATTTAGCACTCCCTCCTTTTCAAAGTGCGCAAGGGTTTGTAATTACAACATCACGTTCAAAATGTTACTTGACGGGACAAAGGACAAGGTGCAAAGTTTGTCAACATCATTGTAATTAAGAATCGAAATTTCAGCGGAAATACTGGTTGCTCAAACAGTTATGTGATTCAAATTCAAATTTTCAGAAACAAATTTTAGGAACAAATTTCAACTTTTGGCATCGAACATGGATTCGAAAGGCTCACTCAAGTGTTCTCTGTGACGTGTTATGTGTAGTGTCAAGTTTACACAAAGTTTTTCATCGCTTCGGAGACGGACACGGAGCAGTGATGGTTGGTTCAGAGATTCAGCGAGATTTTCGGGGCAGTTCGGACCTGGATCTTGGAGGCCTGGCGCAAAGGTTACTCCCACGGTTCCATATCTCCTGAAATAGATCACAGAGTGCCATTAGGAGTGGTCAAAAGAGTATCTCTAAACCGTACAAACTTTTCCAAAGGCAGTGCTTTTGTAAAACAATCTGCAATTTGTTCGTGAGTAGATACCCACTCAATGATGACTTTCTTATTTTTAAACATTTCATGCACATGATGCATACAAAGTTTCACAATATGCTTAAGGGTTCGTGAATCATTAGTCATTGCTACCGCGATTGCGGGTGCACAGTCACCTTTTAGTTTCTGAATTGAGTCTAAGTTAGTGAGGAAATTGCAAAGGCTACGAATATTTGCAAGTTCCTTGCATGTATCTGACATGGCTACATACTCAGCCTCACATGTTGACAAGGCTACATGAGACTGCTTCTTGGACCTCCAAGACACCAAATCACCGAACACGTGAACAACATATCCGGTGGTTGAACGACCATTTATGGCGTTAGTGCCCAGAAAGGCATCCGAATATGCAATAATATCATCAGTTTTGCCTGAAAACATAATTCCATAATTTTTGGTACCCTTTAAATAATTCAAAATTTTTAGGACACATTCCCAGTCGGCTTGTGTGTATCCAATTTGTTTTCTACTCATAAAATTCACGGCGAAAGAGATATCAGGTCTGGTGGAATTTTGAATATACAAAAGTGAACCAATTAATTCTCGATATGGCACGTTAGGGGATGAGTGCTTTTCATTAATCAAATTTGATTGTGTGTTTAGGGTGCATATGGTTGGTGACATAGGTGAAGGACTAATCTTAGAATTAGTGGGAAGGAATTTTTCTACCAAGGCTTCTATAGTTGATTTTTGGTGAATGAACATCAATTTTTTCGATTCGTTACGAGTTATTTCAAAACCCAAAAATTTCTTAGGGGTTCCCATATTATTAATTTTGATTTCTTGCTGTAAGTTTTTGATAATTTCGAGTGCCTTTCCATTATCATTAGATGCCAAAAGGCAGTCGTCAACATAAATGATCAAGAATACAAATTTTGAATCGCCATTGAGCTTAAATATACAAGATTGAAATGGATATTCCTGAAAACCCAATTTGTGCAGAACGTTACTAAATTTCTTATACCACAAGTTAGGTGAAACCTTCAGACCATACAAAGATCTCTTAAGCCGGCAAACATGTGTGTCTTTCAAATCTGAAGGAACCTCAGTTAATTCCGTAAGTCCCTCTGGAATTTGCATGTATACGGGTTTTTCCAACGTTCCATGTAGAAAAGCGGTAGTGACGTCTAACTGATACAGGTGAAGTCCTAATTTGTTGGCTAGAGACAAAAACAACCTGACGTCACCGAGGCGTGCGACTGGTGCATATATTTCTGATATCAAATATTCATTCGTATCAGCAAACCCTTTGATAACTAACCGGCTCTTATACCTAAACGTCGGGTTGGGGTTGGTTTTTGGGGGCCGTTGGGTTTTCCTTATGAACCCATCGAGACTTAATAATTGTTTTACCAGGCGGTACATCGGATTTATTTATCAGTTCCCATGTACCCATTTCTTCCAGGGATTCAAGTTCGCTACGGATTGCTCCCTCCCAAAGGTCACAAAAGGGCGAGTTCATAGCTTCCTGGTAGGATTGTGGTTCTACGAATTTACATTCCTTTTGAAGGGCAGCAGTATCAATCTCCATACACTATGGTTTCGATACATTTAACGGCACGTGAATTTACCAAAGTCTTATGCTGTTCTGAAAATATTATGTAACCAGTTTCACTAATTTCAAGAAGATAGCCCTTTTTGGCATTTGGTGCAAACTTGAATTTATTTCTGACGTCGACATAATGAACAAGGGAGCCGAATCTCTTGAGATGCTTAAAGCTAGGGGGATAACCTTTGACTTTCTCAAAAGGACTGACAAAATTGTTGGCTGAATGAGGCATGCGATTATAAACCCAAATAACGTAATTCAGGGCATGTCCCCAGAAGGAGTATGGCATTTTGGCAGAAGCTAAGTTTACCCTAATTTTATGCTTAATCTCCTGATTCAATCTCTCAGCACAACCATTCTGTTGGGGAACGTAAGGTTGACTGGGGTCCCAGGTGATCCCTCTATCAGAAAGTATCTTTTTCATATCCGCGTTTTGGAATTCTAATCCTCGATCTGATCTGAGTTTGAAAACGCTTTTAGTTTGTGACGTAATTGTTTCTATTTCCTGTAAGCAGGTTTTGAAAGCTAAATGTACTTCTTTCTTATTTCGTATTTTATAAGCAAACGCATATCTCGAAAAGTCACAGACAAAAATGACAATGTATGAATCCCCAGTTCTAAAGTTGGCAGGGCTAATTGGACCCATGAGATCGGAATATAGGACACTAAATGGTTTATCAGCCCTATGCCTAACTTGGGTATGCGGTTTTCTGATTGTATTTGCTAAGTGACAGTCTTCACAATTTGATAGGTCGTTCCCGAATGTTGCGTATTTCAATTCGGGTACGAACCTTTTAGCTGCTTCTAGGTACTGTTTTGAGGCATGGTTTAAACGAATGTGCCAGAGAAACCCGGAAGTTTGTATGGGATGACGGGATGATTCCAAATTGTAATGATCAAACTGCGAAATTTTATGATCGAACTCAGACGCAGTTCCCTCATTCATCCTGGAATTCCCTGAACTCCTCCCTCCCAAACTGGCGGGGTGCACCCTCGATTTGTTACTACCATTGACAGTAGATCTCCCTCCCACCTGTGCTACCCGCTGACTTGAACATGGTAGATGCAAAAGGTCAGATTTCGGATTCTGAGAAATGTTAAGTAGCGAGACTAATTTTGCCCTTTTAAACGTAGAATCATTTCCTGAAGTAGTGGGAGTTATATCTAGGTCAATCCACCAGAGATTGTTGTGAAATCTACCTGTCTTAATTACTTTTCCAGTAGATACCTGTATGAATTCAACTTTATCTTTCGAGAACAGGACATTAACGCCAGCTTGGGTCATTTTACGTACAGAAAAGAGATTCGAAGAAAGACCTGGGGAGTACAAAACGTCTTTCAACGTCAAGGTTTGACCATTGTTCACAAAGTTAATGTCCCCACTCAAATTTACTGAAAAATCTGCGCTTTTGTTATTATTTGCGCATTTAAAAATTCTGGGGTTCGGCAAACGTCTTAAATTGGTCAAAAACTCTCTCGACGTCGTAAGATGCTCCGTACAACCAGTATCTACAACAGCACTAAAACATTGTATACCTTCAGAAAGCTGGAAGGCTTGCCCTGTCCCCGAGGTTTCACTTACAAAGTTGATACTAGAGGCGTGATGTTCCTCCTCAGCACCCATTGTAACCCAAACTTCGTCGTCGGAGTTTGCAGGGCCAACGACTGCAAAAACTGAATCTGAACAAGATGCAAATTTTTCAGATAATTTTTGAGCCTGACCCACCGGCATTCGAAAAACCTTAGGTTTATTGATTCTAGACGATGCCTTGGTTCTAATCGGGGGCTCATCAGCACGGGACTTGATGTTTCGTGACGTGCTTGAGACATGTTGGCGAGGTTCATAATTTTTGTGCGGAAAAGGACAGTCCGATGCAAAGTGCTTATCCGACTTTTCGCAGTTGAAGCAGACTTTGTTTTTCCTGAAGCATGTTTTAATCTCGTGCCCTCTGCGTTTACAGTAAGCGCAGAACTGTTTTCGACTTAGATGCTTAGAAAGGTTGGACACTGTGCGAGTTACGAAGCTTTTTGCTTTACCAGGGATGTATCGGTTTTTACCTCCTCTTTCAGTCCTCCCCTTTCCTCGACCTCGCGTCGTGGCAACTCTGGACCGGAATACGCTCAGAGACGAACCCCCTCGCATAATTTGATCCTCTCTAAGTTGTTCCTCCAGTAATATGTCACGAAGCTCACTAAGAGTGAACTTAAAGGAGTGTAACTCGGCCTTTTGATACGTAATTGTATCAACAATTGCGTGCTCAAAGATCATTTTGACATAGTCTGGGGTCAGCATATTAGAATTGATGGAAGCCACCTTTTTCCTCAATTCGTCAAAGCGGCCCAAAAACTCAAGGGCCTTTTCTGACTTCGTATCGAAATGAATAGAGTTGAAGTCATTGACCAGCCTCCGAATCTGGCAAGTCGAGGAAGGGTCACAGGCTTGCTGCAGCTTATCTAAAATTTCTTTAGGGTCGAGCATGTCCTGAACTAAGTCCTGAAAGTAGGGGGCCAAAGATTCAAAAATGAAATGACGAACTCTCCTCTTAACAACACCTAGTTCATGATTCAAGAAGCCTGGTGGGGGACACTCAGCTGAGTCTAGGGCGAAGAGGCACTCTTGACTGTCTACCTGTCCAATTACACTTCGTTTCCAGTATTTAAACTGGTCTTCGGAATCAAGCTTCTCTCCCAGTGGACGAAAACGAATCAAATCTAATTGTCGGGTGCGATATGGCACCTCCCTAGAACTGTTTTCAGAGGCACAGGCAGAGGGACGCTTAGAAGGGTTGGAGGGAGGGATGGTACCACTAGATGATGCTGACTTGGGACCTGGTTCATCAACCTCCATTTCTACGCTCGCAACCTGTGAGGTATCTAATTTTTCCGGATCAGAACTAGTGGGGCGAGGAACTAGGGAAATTTGATCTGGGGGTACACCCGAGCCAGCAGCCTGACCAGATGGGGCAGAATAATCTGTGGATTTGGATAGGACGTGGCTGGAGAGTTCCTGATACTTATTATCCAAAGCAGAGATTTTGATACTTATCTCTCCCAGGCTGTTTTCCATGTGCTGTTTGAGTCCTTCGAGATACCAGACGAAGACGTCCTGGCTGCTTTGGCTCCGAGAAGTTCAGGGTCCTGGTCAGACAGGGCTGGACGATCCTGGTTCCCGAACATCTCGCGCGCGGCCTCGAAGTCCAGGGACACATCGCTGTTGATATCCAGTTCAGCGTCGGACGTTGGATGACTCATATTTGATCCTGAAAATTCCGGACGGTATCATGATAATTAGCGATTCCGTTAACCTACCTACTGTCTCCTACAGTTACTTTATTTTTAGAACTCTCTGAACGATTTAAACAAATTTAGCCAAAAATGAATCAAAATTTAAAGAATCGGTTTTCCTCAAATTTTAGGTAAAAAAAAACGAAAATGAGGTGAGAATCGAAATGGACGCAAATTTGGTTCGAGAGAGAGCTAAAATTCTATTAAATTCAAAAGAAACATTGAGATTCCGGTCGCGGGCCAGAATGTGCGCTGAACCTGTAACTGAAACAGAAGACGAGTCAAAAATAGGCATTTCCACAAATACGTACATTATTTATCACAGGATAAGTTCGACTATCTGGTTTTAATATGTAAATCTAATGGCGCAGATACTCAAAAAGGGTCGACACTTATGTGCACTTTTTAGACCGACTTTCGATGTTTATCGTTCTACTCACCCGGTCAAATGAATTTACGATCCACGGTATGCTTTCGGTGATTTTTATTGTTTACGAGAGGTACGTACGACGGTATTAACCACATTAAAAGAAAACCACAAAAACAATTTAAATTTTAAAATTGAAGTCCGGCGCACCTCCCGATACAAATCAAACCCATTCCAGAACACTGTGTATCGGAGTCACGGCTAAGAACGTGTTATTCCTTGAAGGCACGACTGGATCCGTTTCGTCCAATGACAGTGCTGGAATGGACTCGAAAGCATCCGGTCCCAAGATTCAAATGACTTTTTCTCACCTGTACTCTCTCCCCCACTTTCAAAAATCTGGCTGGAGCAGGTGCGGAGTGGTGACTACTTTGCGAGAACTACAAGTAAGTTTGGGTCAAACGGCATAACTACCCTTTCGCTACACATTTCCTGTTTCAATTTTAGGAATGAAGCCTCACATTCAGCTGACCAGCGGAAACGGCGTTTTTTCTCAAGCAATTTTCGTAGAGGACTAGTCAAAGTTGACAAATCAGGGATAAACCGCCAATAATACGTGATGAGGCCAAGGAATTTTCTCACTTCATCTCCATCTTGGGGTCGGGGCATGTCCAGTACTGCTTTGATTTTTTCTGGGGATTTCCTGATTGTATTTTGTTCAACTATATGTCCTGAATATACTATTTTGGTTTCGAAGAATGAACATTTCTTCTGATTCGAATGGAGGTCAAATTCTAATAGTCTTTTGAGACATAACTTAAGGTTCTGGGTGCATTCTTCAATAGTGGCGCCATGGACAACGATATCATCGAAATATGCTTCGCATTTTGGAATTCCTTGAAGAATCTGTGACAAAATTCGATTAAACTCTGAAGGTGCCGTTTTGATGTCAAAACTGAGGCGGTTGATGCGATACGTTCCTTTGTGTGTTGACATGGTCTGGATGCTGCTACTCTGTGTGTCGACAGCTAGATGTAAGTAGGCCTTGAAAAGATCTAATTTGCAGAAGTATTTGGAGTTTCGCAGACTGTTGAGCACATCCTCAATTTTCCTGATAGGAAAATTAGCTGAGACTAATCGATCGTTGACACCACACTTGTAATCGACACATAATCGTAGTGACCCGTCTGCTTTAGGAATAATTACCAAAGGGGTTAAATTACTCAGTCACTAGCTGGTATAGGAGTTATGACCCCTGCTTCCTCCAAAGAGTTCACTTCTTTTTCAACGCGTTCTCGTAGAACATATGGGACGTCTCGTTCTTTCGTGAAAACTGGTTTGGCATTTTCCCTCAACGTTAAAGAGACCTGAATGTTGGGAACGCAGCCAATTCTTTCTTCAAAAATAGGAGCAAATTTATCTAGGATTTCCTTGATGTCTGAAGGAGACTTACCATTATCCTCAATCCTGTGAACCTGTCCGTTCGCATGTCGCATCTCTCTATCTATTTGTTTCAGTTCTATATCAAAAGCTCTTATCAAGTCTCGTCCCAGGATGGAGTCATGTCCTGCCGACACTACGTATATTTCAGCGTTTACTGACTTGTTTTTGTATTGTAGAGTGACTGTGGCTTTTCCTTTGCAGGGAACGATATCATTTGAATATGCACGAAAATTTATGTCTGATGGGAGTAGATTAATTCCCAACTTGAGAGCCAAAAAGTTATCTTCCGGAAGGATCGTGAACTTCACGCCTGAATCTACTTCCATTTTTACTTTTTTATGATTTATGGTTACTTTAACCATATATTTCCCTCTGATTGGTTCGATTTCGTAGAGATTGACAAGATCTCGTTCTCTTGGTACAGTTCTTAGTACCTTGCAAGCTCCATAATTATAATCTGAGTCGGCGCCTGACGAGCTTAAACTATCTGATGATGCTCCCAATTGATTGCTACGAGCAAGTTACTTGGACAGTGTCGCTATACAAACTTTTTCGACATGACCATTTTTCCTGCAGGACTCGCAAAAGAGTGTATTCCGTCGGATCCTGCAATCAAACGATCGGTGACTGGACTTTCCACACTTGAAACAAAGATTGTCAATCCCAAGAGCCTTGTTGTCAGCTCTGGGCCTTGAATGTGGTCTTCTTGATTGAGGCTTCTTACTAGATGGAGATGGTGAAGACTGTCGATGCTGGATGTGATCTCGACTGGAGTGGCGGCGGGAGTGGCGAACTTTCATGATATTGGGAGCTGAAGTATTGGTTGATGATTTTGAGCTGTGTGCGAGTTCCTTGCACTGAATCCGTGCTGCTTCTAGAGCCATGGATTTCTTGACTATATCATCGAAATCATCTTCTTCCCCGCTCTGAAGAAGCTGCTCCCTGATGGAATCGTTGTGAATCCCTCGAATAAATTGGACTCTCAAGAAAACGTGAGCGATTGAGACTTCACGTTCACACTCACACTCTACGTGAAAAGCGCAGTCTGCAAGCCGCTTTTGCAAACTCGCTACATAATCCGCAATATTCTCTGTCTCTGTCTGATAGGTTGAGAAAAAATAGTGCTGTGCTACTACTGTGTTTGTTTTAGGTGCTAGCATCTCACCGAAAGCTTCTTTCAACTCGGAATATTTCAAATTCATGACTTTCTTGGTAGGTCCTTGGAAAGCAACTAAATTATTGTAGTGACTTGACTCGAAAGAGGCGCAGAGCATTTGAGCCATTTTAGTTTTATCTTTGATGTTTTTCATCCGAACATAATTTTCGAATCGTTCGACATACGACGAAAACTTCTCAACATTTGGGTCGAAATTTTCAAAAAGAGTGGCTACTGGTTCGTGTGAGCTGGCGCTAGATGTAGACTGAGTTTGTAGTGCTTGAAACATTTGCTGGAAAACGGCCATTTGTTGTTGTTGAACTTGGAGAAATTGCTCGAATTGTTGGGGATCCATTTTGGAGACTGTGCTAAGACTAGAGACTTACGTGACTTGTAACTAGGTGAAAAAATGGATGTTTACTCACCGAGTCAAATTATCAGCGGATGAACGAACTTACTTTCACCTGGTCGTCAAAACTGTTGTGACTTGAATACTCAAAGTTACTTATTGAACTCATATTTTGTCATAGGTGTTCGATACAGGAAATTCATAATAATAGAACATTGGAAAAAGTACACTCCGAACTCAATCGTTACATCTGGTCAGCTGTACATTTATCAATAGATTTATGTCAGTGGCTGCCTACCTACTGATTCTACTTTGAAGTCACCACAGCCTACATACCAAATTTCATCAAAATCGGTCAATGCTAAGTGGCAAAAGTGCCGCGTACGGTGGACGGCGGACGGACGGCCAAATTTTTATTCGATTTTTGGATTCTTCGTACCTTGAAACTTAAAACATCAAATTTTGAGGGGGTGTTGAAATTTTTTTTTCTTGGTCGATTCAAAAGGTTCATTATTGAAAATAATAAACCAAAAGTTAACCCCCCCCCTCCATCATAAAAATTTGTTGGTTTAGATATCCAAGTCCGTGGAAACCAAAAATTAAATTAAAAAATTATTTAAAATTCCTCCGACCGCCGTCATCGACAAAAAGTTCTTATTACCATGGAACGACTTTGATGAAATATGTTATGTGGGCTCCATTTGGGGTCTAGTTGTGGACCGAGGATTTTGTTTACTCCCAGTCACTTCTTTGGGGTGAAAATCAGGGGTTGTAGTTTTCAAAACGCTGTAGTTTCAAAACTCTCGATAGGTATTGAGTTATTGTTTCTTCTCCAATTTAAAATATAATTAATTTTTTCAGAATCGACTGAGACCATTGTTTGTTAATTTCTACCATCGTGCAATAATTTGCAGCTTCTTTGGTTTCATCGAGTGGACATCATGACTGGTGATGGGTGATTTTTCACTAAAGATGGGTGATCTTTGAAAAACAAAATGAACTGTCAAATAATAATTTGCGACGTTTTCAGACTAATATACGAGTAGTCGATGCAAAGAGACGAGTTATTTCAGCCTCAACAGTTTGAGAGAAAACAAATTAAATATCAAGGTTTAAAATCATGATCTACGATCGTATTCACTAAAATAATTTCAGTGGTTTTTTGAAAATTTCTCCAAAAATCTCCTTCTGAAAATTTTTAAAAGGGTACAATGCCGCTCCTCCCTACAAAAAAAATAAATTAATAATAATAATCCAAGACCAGTGTTGAAACTCAAGGAAATTGCAATTTTGTGCCTTCATGTTTCATGCCAACTAGTACTTATCTGGCAGTGTATATTTGTGACTCACCTCAATTTATTTCATGCTGAAGGTCAGTGCCAGTGAAGCACTAAACACAGTCTTTGGCCCTCAGTTGTTGTCCATCACTTCTACATCCTTTGTTCTCAACACGGGTAACACATATTTGGCAATAACTTCTAACAGCACTACTGAGTCTTTGGTGTCAGTAATATGGGTGATAATCTTATCCAAATTGATGCTCCATATAATACAAACTTGCAGCTGGACGACGGAGAAAGTAAGTAACTTGACAACTTCATGATAAGTTAAGTCTCACAATACCATTTGAAGGAAGAGTTGCTCATCTTGTTTTGAGCTTCCAATAGATTCTACGGGTTTCGAGCACTTGCACCTACATTTCTCAACTTACTGCAGTACATTTAAATAGTTCCAGTTTCGTCTGTTCACTCGATGGTTATTAATCATGTTGCTTTCGATTCAAATTATTATCGACCTTATTAGAATCTACTGAGATATATCTATGATTTCTGATAGACATACAGTCCTGAATCATCATCGTCTCCAAAACGAGCTATTTCTCCCTGATGATTGTGACACACTATCGTTGGTTACAATAAGGATAATAAAGAATATAAATTCATAAAATGAAAAGGAAGCATGATTCGATTGAAACTCAGATCTTATTTAAATCTCGATCAATACAACATTTCTCAACCGTTGCTAGGTAACAGCTGATTCTGTTGAATCAGCCACTGGAGTGTTAATTAGGTTCGTTACACTCCCCCCGACTTGGAGAATACCAGTGGTTCTTGGGAAATATTTCAATACATTCTTAATTGCTGCTGCTTGGTCCTTTCCTGCGTCATCTTCGTAGTATATTGCCTTTGGATAGCCGTTCATAAGTATTGATTTCTTGACGATGTACGGACCCTTGACAATGGGTGTTCTATTATCATTTCCAGCTCGCACTAGAATCTGGTCGCCCTCATTGATGGACGGTTTCGTTTTTGGGTGTCGTTTGTCGGAATTTTCTTTCATTCTCCTTCGGTACTTTTCCCTTTCAGAATCCGACAGAGGCGACTCCTGAATCATGTTCTCAGTAACTCCGTGAGTTGTATCTGCAGGAAACAAAGAGACCTTTCCGAAAGCTTTAAAATTAGGCGAGCATCCTATTCCAGCGGAATGAGACCTGTTGGCGTGTCGTACGGCCGCTTCAAGGCACGACTTCCAGCCTCCTCTAAATTGAGGGTATAGAGCAAAAAACTGTTTCAAATCACGAATTTTTCTCTCCGCTAAACCATTCCCTGCTGGGTGATACGGAGTGGTATGTACCAAGTTGATCCCTTTCTCCTTGACGAATTTATCAAACGCTTTCGAAATGAATTGCGGACCATTGTCTGTAACAATTTTCTTGATGCTGTCGAAGATGGGAAGTTCCTGAAGATAGTTGATGATAGCTCCTGAGGTTTCCCTCATAGCTTTTGCAAACGTAAACTTTGAATACTCATCCACGGCAACAAGGAACGACTTAGTTGTACTCTGACCTTCTGACTTCTTTGAGAGTTCTCCGAAATCCAAATGTATCGTATGGAACGGTGTTGTTGACTGAAGAGGAGTGATGAGTGTATCTGCCTTAGGACGAAATTTGAATTTCACCATTTGACATATATGGCAACTTTTTACGTAATTCATTCACGTCTCTTTTCATTTTTGGCCAGTGAAATCTCTGCTTCAGTTTGAGATAGGTACGAAGAAAACCATCATGTCCTCCTGAGTGTGGATCATCATGATAAGCTCGTAGCATCTCCGCCTTATCGTTTTGATCAACCGTTATTCTTCCGTTTTCATTCTTAGTAACGATGTTCACTTGTGGAGATTCGCTCTTTTCTAAAGCACTCTGGATGCACAGTCTTGACATCGCATCCGCGTCTTCCAACTCCCTGCCACTTCGGTGATTAATTATGACATTGGAACCCATAAGGAAAATTTGCCATCTCGCTAGACGCCCTTTTGCTTCTTTTAACTGCATTATGTAACTGAGCGCTTGGTGGTCAGAATGGATTACAAATTCTCGTCCTTCCAAGTATGACTGAAAGTATTTAATTGCTTTTATTACAGCCAGCCCTTCTTTTTCTGAGACAGAATAATTGATTTCAGGCTTGGAAAATGAATATGAAAAATATCCAATCACTCTCAACTGGAGCTTTTTAGGTTTTGACGAGTCACGTTGGTACAGTATTGCTCCACAGCCTAGGTGAGAGGCGTCTGTACACAACTCAAATCCAAGTCTCCAATCTGGGAGTTGCAATATGGGATTAGATGTAATTTTCCTCACTAGAATTTGAAATGCTTGCTCACATTCGTCGGTCCATATGAATTCAACACCTTTTTCTTTCAGGTGGTCTAGTGGCTTAACTATTTTTGCATAGTTGGGTATAAAGGCTCGAAAGTGGCCAGTGAGGCCAGTAAAGACCCTCAGGTTTTGTAAATTGTTGGGTCTATTAGTGTTTCTTACTTTTTCCACTGACTCCTCTTTCGTTGTTTTATTCTCCCCATCAATTTTTCTTCCCAAAAATGTTACCTCACTTCGACAGAATTCACTTTTATCCAGGTTCAATTGAAGTCCCTCACGAGTCAGACGTTGAACAACATTAAATGTTTTTGATGCACATTCGTATTTAGAGTATCCTCCCACGATGATATCATCTATATACACCCAAATCAATGGATCTTCTAGAAGGGGTCCAAGGGCTTCTGTCATACATCTCTGAAATTTTGAGGGCGAATTCTTCCATCCAAAGGGTAGCTTGTTGTATTCGAATTGTCCGAAAGGTAAAACAAATGAAGTGTAATGTTTGGTATCTTCTGAGAGTGAGAACTGGTGGAACCCGTCTTTGAGGTCCAATTTTGAGAAATGACTACATCCTCCAAGACTAGAGATAATGTCATCTATCAACGGAAACGGGAAAGGGTCTAACTCCGTAAATTCGTTAATTTTTCTAAAATCTTGGCAGAGCCTCAGGGTCCCATTTTCTTTTGGTACAATGACACAAGGTGAAGCGTAAGAAGATTCAGAGTGTCTTATTGTTCCCTTGGCCAAAAGTTCTCTTATTTCTTCTTGCGCCCATCTAAATTTGTCCCTATTGAGTCGGTAAGGCTTCATCTTTACAGTTGGAGTGTCACGTATTAGATCAAAATTAATGAATTTCGATGGACCAGGTAATCCCGAATGCTGTGTTGGGAACAGTCGGATCACATCGCTCCTGTCATATATTTCATTTTTGGATCTAACACTCATTACCTGGTGTACAGAATTTTTGTCATCCGAAATAACCATTTCAACTCCTAGTTCTTGCAAAGTTGGCCAACCAATTATGGCATCGTATGGCAATTTATCCATGACATATGCTTCAGATTTGACAGTCAAATCTCCAAGAGAAATATGCAATTCGACAGCCCTAGAAACGTGTTCAGTTGAGCCATTAAAACCTCTCAAAGCACGTTTATCTTCAAACGATGTCCAGGCGTTGCCTTCTACCAATCTACGAGAGACCAAATTGACCATGGCTCCTGTGTCTAGTAGAGAAATCACCTCTGTTTTATTTAGAAGCAAAGAGCGTAGTAAAGGCAGAGGACTTGCTGGTCTTAAACTTGAGAGATATGATGAACAGACATCGACTTCTAAGGATGGGTGATTCATTACACTTTCCTTGGTTTTTGCGCATCTATTTTCATAAAATATAGAGTTTTTCGAGGACAAAGGAGTCTGGGATCTTTTTGATGGCGATGGTTCTGGGGTTACACCTACCACCTTTGGAGACCGGGTCTGGAGGGGTTTTATCAGCTCCATTGCTTTCCGAACTCCAGTTTTTGAATTCAAATCAGTCCCGTTACACAATATCAAATCTTGCATATGGTTGGGTAACCCTTGAAGTAGCAATAAATTGAATGAACGTTCAGGCAACCGACCAAATCCTAGATGTAGCAGTCTTTGCTTTTCATAGTAAAACTCCATCATGTTTCCCCCATAGTAACGATATCCTAGGGCTTTTCTCACTAACAGGATTGGGTTCTCACCAAAGGCATTCAAAAGGATTCCTTCCATTCATTCCAGTCATTGTTATCAGCGTTTTCAATGATTAAAGCATTAAACCACTTCTCCGCTATGCTCCCAGATTTCAGATATGCGCGTAAGTTGTTTATTTTCTATTCGTTTGTATCCCACCGGTTCTGCACACATGCTCTTTCATACAGGGACATCCATGAGGAAGGAGCCTCAGTTTTCCCATCGAATTGGGTCAAGGACATCTTATGTGGACGATTGACAATACCATCAATTGCCATCTCTATTGAACCTAGCATTGGATCCATCAGCCTTCCCATGAGATCAACCATGTTCTTTTGCTGTACTTCAAACACTTTACCAATGAGCTCAATGACATCAGAGCCAATGTTTGAACGCCTTTCAACATTTCCCGAATTATTTTGACTGTTAGGTAAAGGTAAAGTAGCGTTATTAGCAAAATGAACATACCGATTCAATTCTTCTTCGTCCATAAGCACAGACACGATCTTGGGATATATAAGTGTACATTCTTGCACAAGGTCAGAAGAGATAAACTTCACGGACGGGATCGAGTACCACGACTGTTCAAAGCAGAAAGCATCGATCACCAACTTTCCTCTTGTTTTGTTTAACCGTAGGTCGACAGATAATGACATGACTGCGCCAAACTTGTAACACACTATCGTTGGTTACAATAAGGATAATAAAGAATATAAATTCATAGAATGAAAAGGAAGCATGATTCGATTCAAACTCAGATCTTATTTAAATCTCGATCAATACAACATTTCTCAACCGTTGCTATGTAACAGCTGATTCTGTTGAATCAGCCACTGGAGTGTTAATTAGGTTCGTTAAAATGATTATTGAATTTATGATAACTGCATAGAAACTACATTAATTGAACTTCAAAAATCATTATTTGCAAAACGTACTAAGACACGTGCATTACCTACCATTGGAAAAATGTATCACAAAATTTGTGATTATCTAATAATAACGAAATTATTAAATTATTTAATAATAACGAAAATTTTGCCAAGCCAATCAAATCTAAACAAATACGTTCAAGTATGATTACTTCATCATTTTACGTATCATACTATTAAGTAAGTACTCGTACTTTAGCGTAATGGAAAGGTGGATTGTTTCATGAGAAGGTTTCACAAGTTTGGTGCTATTTTCAGGCTAAGGAACTAGATAAAACATTTTATCGAACAGTTCTAGAAGATAAAACTGGGGATCTATCGCAAGAGGTAGGCCATATTATGTAATAACATCAGTGTTGTTATTATTTCAAAACTTTGCTCTAACTGTAGAGCCTGCTCGAGAGACATGAAGTAATGATAACTGACCCTAGCATTCTACTTTTCGTACGATTGAAAATAATGAATCGCAGTTCGATTCGTGATACCGCACAGGTGTCTCGAGTTTGCAGATTTTTTCTAGGGGCACCTTCTGTAGAAACCAATTACTACCTAGTAATATACGCTGAGAAACGGTCGAGACCTCGCGCATGCTCATGACCAAGATTTTTGCATGTTATCTCAATCTCTCGAACTGGGTCATTATGGTTCTTTGAATGAAGTTGAGTGATTTCACATGCTTCCACACATTAACCGCTAGGTACTAATGTTATGAGTACGTTATGCCAACAAGTAGGTCTATTTTACAGGTCAGAGTGTGCCTTCATTTTACGAACAACAGAAAGATTGCTTTCACTGCATGTGGATTTTTCACAATTGATTTCACACTAGCTGGGTCGGTAAGTACAGTAGTTTTTATAAGACCAAAAGTGTAAAAGTGTGAAGTGTAAGTGTTTATAACCATTTGTTGTTCTGTACTCCTGCTGTAGTCATTTTCTTGGTTGTTGTGGAGAAGGAAGCAGAGGACGTCAATATATTTCTTTCACATTTATTCGGCTAGCGCTTTCGGGGCATGTTGTTCCTGTTAAAATTGAAAAACGCTGCAAATCATTGCTCAAAGGTTTATTATTTTCTGTATAGATCACCCTTCTGTATAGATCACTGGTTCTCCATCAATAGCACCTACCACCATCTGTATTCTCCCTTGACCTTCCCTCTCAAATTTCAGCTTCCTGCGTTCAATAAGATTCAAAAATGGCTTCGGAGCTCACTCAGCTGATCAGTGATCTGAAGAGTGAAGAATATCTCCTCGAATGCTGGAGACGCCTGGAAGAGCACTTCCATTCAATAGGAGTAAAAATGGTTTTGGAGCTCACTCAGCTGATCAGTGATCTGAAGAGTGAAGAAGATCTCCTCGAATGCTGGAGACGCCTGGAAGAGCACTTCCATTCAATAGGAGTAAAAATGGCTTTGGAGCTCACTCAGCTGATCATTGATCTGAAGAGTGAAGAAGATCTCCTCGAATGCTGGAGACGCCTGGAAGAGAACTTCCATTCAAAAGGATTGAAAATGGCTTCGGAGCTCACTCAGCTGATCAGTGATCTGAAGAGTGAAGAAGCCTTTGAGCAATGATTTTCAGCGTTTTTTACCCACCAACATTTTTTTTACCTACCAACTTTTTTTTACCTACCAGCTAGGTACTACCTACCACACCATACTGGCTTCACACCTTCACAATCAAGTTTATTAGAAAGAACTAAAAGCTTCACACTCGATTGGAAAAATAGAAAGCTTCATATGGAAATTTGATCACTGGTTACGCAGAAGGCAAAACTGTATACAAATCGAAGAAATGAACAGCGATCGCATTTTAGTCCGATAAAATTTGAATGGAGATTAGACCTCTTTTGCGATTCACACTCATGATTCTGTTTTATCGAAGGAAAACCTTCAAGTACTCGTAGGGACCGAACGGTTTGTCCTACAAAGCTCCGGGCGGTCTCAAAAATTTTTAAAAATGCAATACTATTTAAAATTGGTGAAAAAACGATACCTTTATTTCGAGAGTTTTCGAGCTAGGGCACTCTTGAAAATTTCAACCCTTAATTTTCACCCCTTAGAAGTGACTGACATCAACCAAAAGCTTCGCGGCACAACTAGACCCCAAATGGAGCCCATATACTAAATTTGAACCAAATCGGTCCAGTGTTGCTTAGAAAAGTGCCGCGTACGGCGGACGTAATTTTTTTATTCGATTTTCGTATTCTACGTACCTTGAAACGTAAAACATCAAATTTTGAGGGGGGGTTAACAATTTTTTTATCTTGCTCGATTCCAAAGGCTTATTATTGAAAATAATAAGCCAAAAGTTGTCCCGTCTGTGATACTCTCTAGTCATTGTTTTATTGTTGATTAGTTTTAAATAATTTTTAGATCCTGCCAGCTTTTGTTTTTTAGTGATTTGAAAAGAATAATTGTTATGGAAATGGACGAAGTGAGAATAGTTTTCAAGATTGGCAGAGATGAGATTTTGGTGATTGAGGAGGGATGGAAGATAGTGGGAGTATAATTGCATAGTGAACATAGGCTTGAGAAAGGGGACAAAGTATATTGACGTCCTCTGCTTCCTTCTACACAACAACCAAGAAAATAACCATTTGTGGTAGGTACCTACCTTAGAATTAAACCAACATGTGAGGTACATGATATCTATCTTTGTTCAATCACAACAAAACAGGATCAAAATCGCACTTTCTAATACTAATTCCGAACCTTCCAAAACACCCCATAATACTCATTATGGGATTCATTTACGTAACTGCAAACGTTCACCTTTCTAATTTACTCTAATAGAATATACAGTGTGTCCCATGTTAAGGACCAGAAAAATTAGGCAGTCAATTCTACAACTAATTTGAAAAAGAAAATAACTTAATTAGCTTAATTATGTTTTAACCCCTTGCTCTTCCAATTTTTTTCTGTTTTAAGATTTTTTTTTCGTGTCTTCGACCTTCCGGCACTAAAATTACCATAACTATGGTAATTAGTATACATTAGTACTATAATTACGGTAATTACCATTCCCAATGGTATAATCAAAAAATATTTTACAATCGAATTTAGGGGAGACATTTGTGTATGAACCTGCCTTTTAGACCTACGCCGCTCCTTCTACCCATCATCCAAGTACTATGTCTCCTCGTCAAAACGCCGATTTTGTTGAGAGAAATTCACCGGTTTCCTAGTTCAAACACACATTTCTTCCCTAAGTTCGATTGTAAAATATTTTTCGGTTATTCCATTGAAAAGCTGAAGTCTTTCCGCAGTTTTTGATGTTGAGGTACTATAGTGTATTAAAATAGTTTAGATATAGATAAATTATTAAGAACGACAGTTCAATATTATGATTCAAACCAGAATGCCTTTATTTAACGGAAACTCTCATTCTCTAACATCTGATCAGCTGATAATTATAATAATAGTGAAGTAAGACACTACATCCCTTCCCTAACTGTCATTAATACTTCCCCACAACAAAGTCCTTATACTTCGACGGCGGCCTAACTCGTCTCCCACTTCTTGTGACGGTCCCAGTGTCTGAATCTCCGGAAATAGATGGGTCACAATTTGCAGATACGTGTGGCTCTCCATCCTGAAGTGCTTGTGGCACTTTTTTGAAGAAAGATGAATTTCTTGTCACAACTCTCCCCTCGCCAGCTGCTGTTATTTTAGTACCTTCCACGCTTGTCACTTCCAATGGATTTGTGTCATACACAGAGGAATATTTGTTAATCTTCTTCTGTTTTACAAGAACAGTATCTCCTTCTTGTAGATCATGAGGCTTGGTATTCCTTCTGTAATCCGCATACTGCTTCATCTTCTCCTTACTCACAGCGTCATTAGCTCTTAAATTTTCGTCAATTTCCTCTTCATAGACATCAGACAAGATCTGTGGTAGAAATGTTCGAAAATTGTTTCGTAAGAGGCTCGAGCTGGAGATATTCTTGTAGAGCAGTGAGGAGTTGCACGGTATTGGAGCAAAAACTCCGGTAATACATCCTCCCAGTTCCTTTGTTCAGCAACAGAGATTCTGATGGTTTTGTTTAAACTTGACATGAAGCATTCCACACGACCATTAGCTTCGGGCCAATTACTAGTCACTCGGTGGTGTTTAATTCTCAAAGATGAACAAAACTCTTCAAAAGGTTTCCCATTGAATGGTGGACCATTATCCGACCGCAGTGAATGGGGTATCCCAAATAGTGAGAAAATCTTGAACAAACATTTCGTAACATACTCCGTTTTTAGAGAAGTGATAACTTCAGCAACAGGATACCTACTAAAGTCGTCGATTATCACCAACACATACTTTCCATTTGGAAAAGGCCCCGAAAAATCAATTGAAAGGGATTCCCACGGACCTGAAGGAGTAGGTGAAGGTCGAATAGGATCTCTTCTGATCTTGTTGTCATTAGCTAGACAAGGAGTACAACTCTTAACTGCCTTTTCCAATAAACTATTCATCGCTGGAAACCATACCTTGCTCCGAAGTAGCTCTTTCGACTTTGTCATACCTAAATGGCCACGATGAGCTAGAGCAACAACAGTCGATTGTAAACTTGATGGTATGACAAGGCGACTCCCACGAAGAACAATTTTATCCGTGGTTACAGCAAGCTCTCCTTTCACAGTTTTGAAATTGCTAATAGCTGGGTTAGACCAATCCCCGGATCCTATGGCTTTGATAACTAGACGAAGTAGAGTATCTTTAATAGTTGCTTCAGCCAAACACTCACGAGATATTGCTGATGGTAATGTAGCATCAGTCACGAGGTTGATGAAATCTTCTTCGGAAGCATACATTTTGCGTTTACAAGGATGTCGTGACATATAGTCCGATGGGTTCTCTTTGCCAGGTATGTGGACAACCGAAAAATCATAACCCATCAGCTTGAAAAGCAATCTCTCAAGACGAGGTGACGAAGATGGACTAGTTCGAGAGAGGAGGGACACCAGGGGTTTGTGGTCCGTATGAACAATAAATTTTGCCCCTGCCAAAAAATCATGAAAATGTCCTACACTCCAAGAAACTGCCAACATCTCCCGCTCAATTTGTGAATATCTTTTCTGGACATCAGACAGACTCACACTGGCACAGGATATTATGTTTGCTTCATTTGCACCAGGTTGGGCCAATATAGCTGCAAGTCCGTCAGGACCGGCATCTGTATATAAATGGAGTTCCTTCCGGATATCATAATATTTATTGTTTATAGCATTACTAACTTTTTTCTTTAATTCATCAAAGCTTCTCTGCTCCACACCTGTCCACTTCCATTTCGAATCTTTTTTTATTAGCTCCCGCAAATGTTTAGTGCTACTAGCTAAATCTGGCAAAAACCGCATTAGGAAATTCACCATGCCTAGTAAGCTTCTTGTTTCTTGAACATCAGTAGGCGGAACCAAATCCAAAATTGCCCGTAGCTTCGCTGGATCAGGACTGATTCCGTCTTTAGAAAGGATAAATCCTAGATAAGGAACATTAGCTTGACGAAACAAGCATTTTTCTTCGTTCAGTGTCAATCCAACATCATTCAATCGCTTTAAAACTTTATCCACCACTAAATCATGTTCCTTCATAGAATCAGTATAAATCAAAATGTCATCACTGACATTGACACAGTTGGGAATATCAGATATAATTTGATTTATAGTTTTGTGGAATATCTCAGGTGCTGAAGTTACTCCAAAGTTTAAACGTTTATAATTGAAAATACCTAAATGAGTCGAAAACGCTGTAATGTGACGAGAATCAGGATGTAATTCCAACTGATGAAATCCCTTATTTAAGTCCAATTTTGAAAATGTAGTTGATCCGTTAATTAAAGTTGCAATTTCTGTAAATGTTGGAGTGGGGTGACGCTCTCGTTGAATGGCCTTATTCGCATTCCTCATGTCTACACAGAGCCTCACAGCACCCCCTTTTTTTGGAACGATTATAGCAGGAGAAACCCAGGTTGTGGGTCCCACCGTTTTCTCTATAATATCATCTGCCAATAGTTTATTGATCTCACTCTCCAATTTTCCTCGAAGGTGAAATGGAGTCCTCCTGAAAGCTACAGCTATTGGAGAAACTGCCTCATTTATATGTAACTTTACTTGAAAATTCTTCAATTTACCAATGCCATCAAATACCTTGGGATATTTGAGTTTGAATTTATTGACAGGAAGTATTGGGCGATCATGGGCGTTGGAAGGCGAAGTTGCATCATTGATTGTCAGAACTAAAGCTACAATTCCCAATTCTTTAGCTGTATCGCAACTTAGCAACGAGTCTCCCTCCTTCACAACGACCACTTTTCCCGTTGTACTCCTATTCTTGAACCGAAAGGTTCCAATGAATTCTCCCAATGAATTTACTTGCTTGTTTTGATAGGCACGTAAAGCACAAGCTGTCTCCTTCAGAGATGGTGCACCAATTAAAGATGAATATATAGATTCTGAAATAATGTTTACACTACTTCCAGTATCGACAATAAATTCAATATTTCTTCCAAGAATTTTTACTTTAGTTACAGGAAGTCCTTTGGATTTAGCCAGTCCAATTAAATTTAGAGAAACATCAGAATCCTGCTCAGAATCACTATTGGTATACTTCGTTTGATTAATTGAGTGCTGTTTCTTACTCTTAGGAATAGCTCCATTACTTTTCAACGAGCTAGAGCAGTACTTTGATTTTGGGAAATGGCCTTTAACTCCACAAGTAGCACATTGTTTTCCTTTAGCTGGACAATTTTCACCCTTCTTGTGAGGCCAACGACCACCACAGCAAAAACAGGTAGCAGTTTGTTTTTCCAATTTGTGAACTAACTCGTGGGAATTATTGGCAAAGGACCCAATTTGTACTGTGACAACCTCTTCACTCTGCCCAAATCTGAGAATATCTTCGAGAGACATTGTGTCGCCTCTCTTTAACATCTCTCTGCGCAATTTATTTGAAGAGGTACCCATAAGAATTTGAATACGTATTTCAAAATTCATATCATTAAAATCACAAGAATGAGCCATTTTCCGCAATCTCACGTAAAATTCTTTAATGGACTCAGATGGGTCTTGCTCAGTCTTACGAAATTTATAAATTTCGAATAGAACATTCTTCCTGGGAGTGAAATATTCAGTTAATGCAGTTTTTGCATCTTCGTAAGACGGACCAATATCTGGTAAATTACGAAAAATCTCCTGTACCTCACCTCCCGCAGAATTGAGAAGTAACGCCCTTTTTCTCAAGTCATTAGTCACGTCCGCAGCTACGATAAAAACCTCAAACTCGCCAACCCATGCTGACCAGCGGGTCGCAGCATTTTCATCCAGTTGGGGATTGAAGGAAGATGGCTTTACTACGAAATCCATTTCGAGAAAATAAAATGGCGGAACTTACCCGATCAGCGACGGAAAGATGAAAAGTGAAAAAATGTCTTTACCACGTAGGTGATTCACTCGCGTCCCGGCACAACCCGACTAGTCGGACCACCAGCCTCCGATTGTGCGCGAAATACCGACTTGCGCCAAATATAGTGTATTAAAATAGTTTAGATATAGATAAATTATTAAGAACGACAGTTCAATATTATGATTCAAACCAGAATGCCTTTATTTAACGGAAACTCTCATTCTCTAACATCTGATCAGCTGATAATTATAATAATAGTGAAGTAAGACACTACAGGTACTACCTACGTGAAAACCCATTACGAAGTAAATCCCTAACAATCAAAAGACAAATAGGACATTTTGCCAATTTGACAAAAATTACTTCAAGAGTTGATTTTTCACTCATCTGAACCCCAAAAATAGTTGTGTGTAGGCATTATAAAGATCGAAAATTCCATTGGACTTTCCAACGGTGACATAGTTTTACGGTATATTGAGGTAGTTATAGTAATGTTAGTGCCGGAAGATCGAGGACACGAAAAAAATGTTAGGATAGAAAACACTAGGAAAAACAAGGGGTTAAAACAAAGTTGCCAGGAGACATTATCGTACTTGAATTTTTCGTAAAATCTGCTCCCGAAGTTTTTTGGGCCTTAACATGGGACACCCAGTACATATATTGAGTAATATGTAATAGCTGTTTATCTCATTTCAGATGATTGCTGCTGCAACTACATACCTCGTGATCCTCATTCAAATAGGAGGTTCAGAAAAGTCCGGAGGTTAGCAGGTCATGAAATATTCACATCGCTTCAAGAAAACCAACGTTAAAGCTATTTAGCCCGGAAAATCAATCAATTATTTTTTTGAGCTATGCTCTTCCATTTGTATCTTGTTAGTTTCAAGTATTGTGAACTGAACCTTCTTTACAACACGACAAAATTGTGGGATCGTTTACAGCAGTGTTTGATTATGGTACAATTTAGCCCAGTACCTTTTGTCACAGACAAAAAATCATTTAATGGAATAAAAAACATAAAGAAACCTGTTTAATATTGTAATAAACAAGGTGCTGCACTGAATTTGACGATCTGCCTGGTCTCAAATCTTGATCAGCACAATAGGTATTTTCATTACTTCAACGCGATTTCTTGTTGTTCCTGGACATGTGAAGTTAGTAAGTTTTGAAAATTCAGTTTGTTTGCGGGGGCGTCAGCAATGTATTCGTCATCAATGGAGCGGATTACAATTTTTTCTTGCTCGAATCCAGAAGTTCATTATTGAAAATAATAAACCAAAATTGCCTTTCGTTATTTTACGTGTCTAACCTCGAGAGTTTGGGTTTTGGTGTTAACTAGTCAGTCTCTGTCTTAGAAAATCATAATGTAAATCCTTAAGTAATAAATCTTTCAAAAATGTGGGTCTACATTGTACCGTATGGGATTCACGGTGTTTTACTCCTTCGTTTTTCGAATGTTATCTGTGCTTTGTACTTGAATGATTGATGCTCCAAATCATTTGAGGTGACCTATTATTTCGGTCTCACCATTCCATCGAAACGTTATTTCATGAGAACAAACAAGCTGGCTCGGGAGAGGAAATTTCTCCTATGGTAAGAGAGAGCATCCTATTATCTTCCGCTTGATTAATAACTATTCTATGGGATTTACCACTCCGCCAGATGGTCCAGCTTTTCCAGTGGGTGGAAAAATACGATAGTTGGGAAAGAATGTGACAGGAAGGAGAGCTATAAAGGATGGAGGTTTGGCGGTGCAGGGAGGGTACCCGCGGGCATCGGGGTAAAACGGAGCCTGTGTACTCGCGAGTCTGAGGACGGGCGGTGGAAGGGAAGACTGGATGAATCTGTTCTATAAATCTTTTGCCCTCTAGAGGGTTTCGAGGAACATTCTTCACTGATTATTGTCGGCCAATGAAAAGGCAGTAGGCCGAAGAGCTGGGAAAAACGGGAGTTAGGGGGTTTGGTGGGTGAGGGGAGTTGGCGGGAGCAAGAGAGTTAAAGGTTTTATCCCCCTGTTTTCTGTTACGAAACCTTTTTGTGGAAGCACAGGGCCTTTGCAAGCAAGAGGTTCTTCGGTCATTTAGCCGTTGGTTTCAATGAATTAGCGCCCTAAAGGAATTCTCACTATGAATTCATTGCAAGTACAGAATTGAATGATTCAAAAAGTAGGAGCAAAGTGCCCAGTTTAAATGAGTTCTTTTCGTATTCACGCACAAGACCTTTATGGACCCCAGCGTTGGAAGCAGTAATCAGCATTGGTGTTTAAAACCAAAAATACAGTGATCACCATGGTGCAATGTACGATAAATAATTTTGAAATCAAGGTGAACAATTATTTTGAGTGATAATTTTATTTTACGTTGCCTTCAGAATGGTCAACAATGGTTTTCGTTTTTGATGTTTTCATAAAGGAATGAATTTCAACCAAATCTCACTTTTCGTCTCATATCATTGTTACATGTTTACTTCGGGCTGCAGCTGCTAAGAAACATGAGTTCAACTTAGGTTTCATTCGCCCATAAAACAAGCGTGAGTGCTTTCATTTCATCTTCGCATCTTTAATGAAAGAAAAATCTTCATGGGCGAAATCTTCATGGACTCCTTTCTATTCCAGCCAACCTAATATTCATCCGGAGAAGAAAAAACATCACAGCTTCCCAGTCTACTTGTTTTCAGATAGTTATATTTCTTGATAAAGTGGGCCATAATGGTGAATGATGGTACATGGACATTCTAGAAAAATCCAATTACTGAGAGGTGTGGGTTCTTGTTACAGGCCAAGTAAACTGCATCGATCAGTGCAGTTTCTTTGATGTTTTACGTGTGAAATGGTGTCGACTACTACAGCTCATTTCTTCACATTAATTCAAAGTTCGATATTCATTTTTATTGACATTTCTGATAATTTTCCCCGAATTTCAATGTCAACAAGTAAGTAATCTCCAATTGTATTTTAATTGGGTTCATACGCTCAATCGTGAGATTCTATTAATATACATAAATACCTATCAAATTATAAGAATTAAATTGAGATCCTAAGTATGAGATGTCGACCTCTATTTTTGATTCAGGTGAAGGGCGTAAAGTATGTAGCTTAATTGTGCAAAGTAACGAAAATTATGTTTTAAAATGTATTGTCCTTCTCCTTTACCTGTCAACTCATGGGGTTTTCATCTGTCATCGAGGAAGAAGCTGAAAATTCAAGAATGGCAGAGAAGATCTGGGGTTAGTGAGGTTCCACGTGAGGAGTTTCTGGTACGGGTGGACCCCCGTCTCGTGGAAATGCGAGCCAGTAGGGACAAAAGAATTTAATTTGAGGCCGAGTGTCGCCATGTTTTCGGTCTCCTCTGAAAACAGAGGGTCTCCTCTTTATCGTCGGTTCAGAGGGTCAACCGGAGTGAGAACGAGAATGTTATTGCACTTCCAACCAGGCTTTAATCTCTATTCTTCAATATCAAAGGACCTTTATGGTTATTTCGGAAAGATCGTTTGCAGGACACGATCTATTATTGAAAATTTCAACCTCAAAGGTAACTTACAATCTTCTCCTAACAACCTAGGTGATAACATACATTATACTTTCTCAGAGTAAAACAACGTTTGCCATGTCTTCTTTGTGGTGCCAAAGGTGAATAGTATCGCCAGTTTCAGTGTTTGAACAAAACGCAAAGAATTTTGAGATGAGAAATGTACTTTCACAATTGCTTAAAAATTTGTCAAGGAAATTTATACTTATTGGATCATCAATAATTATAAAATTTATAATTTTTAGTTATTAGTATAGGGGCACAGTTGGTCTTTCCAAAACCCCAGTTCTATTTATCCTTAATATTCATGTTCAGGTAATTCAGGTAATAAAAGTAATAGAGGTAATTCAGGTAATAAAAAACCGGTCCATGGTAATTCAGGAAAGTGCCCCTTTCGCCGTACATCTACATATCTCGAAACGTAAACCATAAAATTTTGAAGGAAGGTTGTAATTTTTTTTGTTCCTCGAATAAACCAATACAACAACATGTATCATGTAAAAAAAGAAGTGACATTTATTCTGACTTGACACCAAATGGCGATAGACTTCATATTGACATTAATTACATTCATGACATGGCACGAAGATTAGTAAGGTTGGCCACGTTCTGGTTTCCACCCAGTTTTAGTTTCCAATAAAACTTTTCATAAACGATAATATCCATAATCATTTGGAGAGTCAACTCGTGTTTGTAGCAGGGTTGGGCTTGGCTGTGACAGGATTTGGTTCTGGAAGGTCTCGTACAGGATCTTCTTCGTACATGTAAGGTCTTCTTCTGTCGTGATTCATTTTCCCTTGACGGATCGCAGAAATGATCATGTTTCCGGGATTTCTCAAAGAAATCCCTGAAGACAATCTGTAGAATCCTTGGGCATCGTTGACCGAATCTTCGCAGTCCACTTCACGTTTCTTATTCCTTACCTTCATAATATTCAAGTTTTCCCGGCTATCTCCGGTCAAAACATTCTTCAAATCTCGATCCAAGGCTTCCCATTGATCATAATAGTCACTCCCTTGAGCTTCTTCCTTCGGTTGTCGATACACTTGCTGTCGTTGACGTTTATACGACTGAATTCTAGGAATTTGATTGTGGCTCACAGTCGTTCTGGCTCCCGCATAGGACTTTTTTATCTCATGAACAAAGGAATGCGCTGAACTTTGATCCGGGAATGAATATTTCTCCCACAGATCATAAAGATCGTCAAAGTGCCGCCCTCTTTTCGGTGGAATTTCCTTGTTCTTTTTTATTAGTGAAGGAAACTTTATATCCTTCCCTTGACCTGATAACCTCACCACAGAATTATTGTTTTTCAATTTTTCCAATACGCCAATCTTTTCTATCGCGCTGTGCGGCGGATCCTTAGCGTAGAGCAGATGTTTTGCATAGTCAGGTAATATTGTTTGACCGTAACTCGGCAATGTTGGAGGTTTCATTAAGGCTTCCGTCTTTGTGGAATTTTGTTCATCGTACAAATCTTTCAGTTCGTCCTCATCGTCCATATCGTCCGAAGATCCCCCTACTGTCTGCAGGCCGAAAATTGTTGGAGGTATGGACTGATGCAGTTGGTGAACAATATCCAAGTACTTCCATGAACTGAAATTGTCGCCATGAAAATTGAGAGGATCGTGCTTTGTTGATTCAAAACTTCTACCCGATGCAGCCATTACTTCACGATATTGCGTTTTGATACCATCGTTGGAATCCTGAAGCTGCTTAAATTTATATGGGAGTCTCCTCTCAGATGGAGGTGAGAATAAATTGAACAAACTATCGTTGTTTCCTCTGCAGGCACTAATTTTCTTCGACGGATTTCCAATTAGTTCATCGCTTCTCCCAAAAATAACACTCATCATGTTATCTGGGTTCTTGTTCACTTTTTTATTCCTCTCTTTCTTTTTTTTAATCTTGTCACCTAAGCTAGAACTCGCGGTGCTGTGAGTCTGAGCAGCGGTGTGGTCAACTGTAGAACCGTATCCAGGGAGGCTTGGCATCAAAATCGAAATATTAACACCCCCACCGCAATTGCCACAATTTCCATTGCCACAAACATTATTGCATCCCTTCCCAGAATCCTGTATTGGAGGACGTAGGGCAGTAGTGTTCCGGTTTTGGCTTTTATTGGATTTTCGCGGCAACATTGCTGGGCTCAAGGCTATGGAGTTATTTTCACACTGGTCATCTTCTTCTAACGGCATATCGTAGTTAGTACCTTCATCCGCAATCACAATTGGCTTCCTCATCATATTATTGCGTGTTTTTACGGCTGGCACAACACTATTGATCACCTCACCATATTTGTGGCGGTTTTTATTCTCATTATTCATGCCGCGATGACATTTCATAGTTTTGTCCATTTGCTGGTTCTTCACTGAACTGTAAGTGTTTTTCACGGATGGAATAGAAATCTGATCAAAGACATCCAAGTTTCGGTTGGAATTTGGTGCCTTTGCCTGTTTTTCAGGCGTCGAAAATATTTCAGCTTCTTCAGAATCATCATCATTCGCATTGAAGGAAAAATCTTTATCGGGGTATTTCTGGGAAGTCAAATGTTCTCGTAAACGAACAGGAGCAATGGGTTGTGATTCTATAGTACCTGGTTCATCGGGCACTCCGTAAGGTGTCACAGATGTATTTTGATTACTCGTGACCGGAAATTCATTGAATGGGTATCTGTACTTATCGGGAACAGCTCTTAATTCTGTATACGGTACGAAAATCCTTTCAAAAATAGTTTCAGTTGTATATTTAGCCCAAAACCTGGGGTCGACTGATAGTTTCCTGGTTGAAAGTAAATCCCCGTACGTTTGTCCGGCAGTGGCGAAGTCGTACGCAGGATGGATGGATGACATCTTCAAATCATGGTTTCGATCCAGCGTTTTTTGAGTTTTGAACTGCCGGTCATACTGAAACTTTCTGTTCATTCCATCATCCAGAGGTATGTTTTCAAAGACATGCGTCCTAAAAATGGGATTCGGTTTGTATTTCGGAATCTTGTCTTTGGAGAGGCGAGCAATATCGAGGGGTTGACCGAAGTTCGTTCCAGAAATTCCTGTTTTGATAGAAGAGTTCACAGCTTTGTCTGCTTGAAATGTACGAGTATTATGGGCATCTTGATGGTTCTGAGGAACGGGCTTTATTCTACCTCTCAGATCACATGGCTCTTGTGAAACATCGGACGACGGTGTTGTATGAGCTACCACTGTCTTCTGAACGCCAACGGATGATTGTTTCGAATCTTTACGTGATTTCTTCTTGTTACCAAAACCGAAACTAGTTGGGATCCACCTCTTTTGATTTGGACGGTTTTGCCGTACATCGCTACTGAAAAGAGTCCTCAAGGGATAAATATTAGGCCTGAAAGGCTCTACTGATCGCTTGAACACGAAGGTGCGACCGTTTCTATGAGCTTGGTTCCGATTAGTTTCTTCAGTTATTCTGGAAATTCAAATGTAGGAAATTTCACAATATCAATGCCGTTCAACGAAACTCTACCAAAAGAAACATGGCCTACCTAATAAAAAAGACGAAGTTAAAAAGAACCTTAACTATTTCCACGAAAATATATCTTTGAGGGAATAGACAACGTTTTTATTAACTCCGTTTTTTGAATATTAAAATGGGTTTCCACAATCTCGTCGTGAGTGACTTTATTCGTATCGTCTACTCATCATCCCATATATCAACACCATCTTTTTGAATGTCCAGAACAAAACTTTGAAAGGATTGCAACTGAGAGGAGTAAAGTATGACATCGTACCAATGTTGATGATTAAAACACATCAATTCTTCTTTGAAAACACTGTAACCACCTTTTAGAACTGACGATTAAAATTCTAAGTTAATTTTCGTTGAGGAAAAAATCATCGGGTTTGAGATCTTCTTTCTCAACGTACAGTCCGGATTTAAAAATTTAGCTGAGTTAGTTTTACCACAAAAATCAAAATACTCAAAAAAAAAAACTTCGACACGTTTGATTAGGAGGAGGCAAAACGTCCAACGCTCGTGCGCTTGAATCTACTGTTCACAGTATTCAAATACTGACAACTACTCAGTCGGAATTTTGAGCTCGAAATTGGTAGGGTAAACCATACATTAATGGACCATACAGTTAAGGACTTTCATGCATTTAAAACTCTTTTTGTATATTATTTTCAACTTTTAAGGGTTCTGAATATTCTAAGATTTTCCCCAGGATCGTCTCAATCTTCTATGATCAACTCAATCAACTATGATTTTTTTCATTCCCGACATGTTGTGTAGGTCATAATATGACATGTGTACATATTATGTACACATCCCTGTGAAAGGTCGAAAAATATAGTAATGGAACACATCATTCTATTATGGGACATTTCAATTCAGATATGGAACACCTCGAAATAAGGCCCCTTTGTTTTGAAAATTTTATTTAGAACCGTTTAGTTATATCACTAAGAGAAAAAAAAACTAGGTACCTACCTATTAAAAACATAAACAAGGTCTCGGATAACAGAAAAAATATTTTATCAACAAATAGAACTATTCTATGTTCTATGCTCTGGATTAGAATCACAACAGATACTTAGTGGAGGCACCTCCTGTGTAAATCTCGCAAGTAACCAATCAACTGAAATTTTATTTTCGCCATTTGAACTTGGACTGTCCCATTACTGTAGGAGTCCCATTACTATACGGTTTACCCTATAAGTTTGGATTGTTAGCAGAATAAAACTTGAAACATTTTTTGATGGATCAATCCTCATTTAGTCGTTCTCACTTGACAGGGTTTATCAATGAAATGATTCAACTTAGACTACACCTAAGTGCAAATCAAACTGGGACAATAAATTGACGATAGGAATCCAGTTATTTATGAGGACTTTGAAAATAGTTTTGCTACTACTTATTCAAGCAGTTCCGAATTCTTACGTTTTTTCGTTTGCTTCTTGAACCCAACGCCACCAGTTACCGTCGATATTTTGATTTTTCCTGTAGGTAGACAATATATCAATATCAATCGATTTTGTACGAACCCAAATTTCATGTTGGTATTCACAAAAATTCTTAACAGCTATTTTATGTAGCTATTCTGGAGGAAAACGAGAATTGATTTCACTTCTAAAAGGTGTGATAATCTAAGAGAACAAGTTCTTCCAGAATCCAGGATATTATTAGCCGATTCATTCATAATTGAAAGGCTGGGTTGAAAGTGCACTTAAAAATGTTTCCCATATTAAATTTACAATCAGACATTGATTTTTACTTACTCGTATTTCTCTCCCTTCCAATTCAAAAGGAATGGAATTTCTTTATCTTCAAATTCACTGCGGACCATATAAAATAGTATTGTATTAAGTACCAGACTAGTTTAGATTGGAGCTCAATTAACAATAAACTATAACAGAAGATACTAAAAAAATTATCCAATAAACAATATATATTATTATCAGATACAGTTGCATCATGTTTTTGGACTGTTTCAATCATGTAATTTTAATTGTATATTATTCACATCTACTCTCCGTGCTCGGATTAAACAATGTTGTAAATCATTACACAACGGTGTATTATTTCTGTTTATAGTTAACAGTAACGGTCACAGCTCTTCAAATGGCCAATACTGTGATAACATTAAACAATATTAGCGATATCGTGAACTGGGGTGAGAATGTACTAGTAATTCGGGTTTTTTCTGGACCCTAGTGGACAAGATGTAGAACTAAAAACTTCAGTACAGTAGAAGCTACAGCTACAGTGCAATGGTTGCTTGCTAGATTTGTGGTGAGTATTTCACTCGTATTAATTTCTCATTTATTTATCGTTCAACCTTGAATGACTCAGAAGGAACAAAAGGTAGGTTCTATAGAGTCCTAGATAGTCCCATTGCTGGATGGTACTAAACATTTAGAATTATTTCTGATTTATGAAGAAAACATCAATGCAAAACGTTTGCAAGAAGTTTACTTAATTGGTTGCTTACTATGATAATAATCATTTGTAGCTTTTTTGGGGGATATTGAGCCATCACTAGAAGTTTTAGACCCCATCCTTAACTTCTAAGAAAGGGTAATAAATCTTGGAAACTTTGTGTTCGAGTTGGTCCGATCTGTAAGTTCTTCAGCCTCTGAAGTCACTTGTTCAATCGTTATCGGAAAGTTGCTTTCATAGAACTCAACTATCAGGTGAAGTTTTCTCTCTAAATATCTGTACGACTACTTCCTGTCTTTTGGAATGAAGATTGCCTATCTCATTGCGAAGTAACTCATAAATGGATGATTCAAAAGGAATATTTAAACTGCTGTTTCGTTATTATGTTTGATGAATATAAATTCAAATTATACTGAAGTGAAAAGAGTCGACGATTCTCTGCTGGTTGACGATCTAAATAATACATTTTATATCTTCAGCAGTTTTTAATCCTACTTTCGCTAACCATAGTTCCGTTTTTCAAGTTCGAAATAAAATAAGCTACTTACGATTCTTGGGAATGATTTTACATTTGATTGTTTGATTTGTGATGAACAGGAACGAACTAGATGTAAAGTTATTCGTTCCACATTGAAAGATGAAGAGACTGTCACAAGTTGCCCTCTTTGATAGTGGAAAAGACCTTGCGACATGCGCTTTACAAATGAATATGATTATCGTACTCACCTTGATTTCAAAAGTTCCACCGCATTTCCAAGAGTAATCAACGTTATAGAACACACCAGGCACAACCTATGTATAATTTGAATCATGGTAACACTTTTGCTGCATTGTAAATTCTCTTTCCTAATCTTTGTCCATGATTTTGATTATGGAATACAAATTGACGTCCTTATTGGAAAAATATTCGAAAGGAGAAAAACTATCCAAGATTTTAGTTGTTATTGGTAATCCCTAGGACACTGCAGTTTCTAATAACACCGAGGAAATTAAATAGGAATGTGGTATTCTGCATGTTCGCTCGTGTAAAAAGTTGAATTGAAAAAAGCTAAATTGCGTTTCTTTACTTTTAATAGAAGTTAAAAATCTTTCAAAATCAAAATTTCGGTTCCGTATTCGGTTTATCTGTACGTGTGTTTGACATAGGGTTTGGAATTCCTTGTAAGTAGCGGTAAAAACAATTCTGGGATACACTCTGATTTTGATGAAATTTACATGGTTTATCTACATTAAATCAATAATGCCCAATAAATTCAATGGCTTCTGCTCTGGTATCAGCCTCTGCACGTGCGTAAACGTCAAACCCTTGTAACAAGCTTAAATTTTACAGTTTTCATCCGATTTTATCCAAAACTATCGGAGATATCGCGAGAAAACTTCTCGTTATCCAAAAAGTAAATCATTCACATTTCAGTATTATTTATTTGTGAGACATCAATAAATATCCATAGAAAACATGTATTTTGAATAGTACCTACTTCTGCCTCGTGTAAAAGACAAACATTAGGGATCGGCTCATCAATCACGAATAAGGATATGATACAACTATGAACCACAAAATTTTACCGTATCAACTTATTTACTTTCAATTTTCGTTCTTTCATCGATGACCAAGGGTTATCATGAATGTTTCTCCTGGTTTTCGTGTAAGTTTTAGTCGTTGGATTATATTTTAGTCCAAGCATCCGTCTTATATGACATACAAGCTCAAGTTCAGCTCACAAAAGGGACGATAAAATTAGCACAACCACCGTGAGGGTTAGTTCAGGAACAACAAGACTATAAACAAGCTTCAAACCCCCTTCTTCAGAATGCATTGCTTTTCAACATCCTCAAAGTCATCAAACTCGGATAATACTCTTAATCTCGACTTAGGTAACACTCATTCCATTAATCTAGAGGCGACCTGAAAGTTTGCCATCATATCTGGGAGCTTTCAAACTTCAATCTCGGATGGAATAACCAACTTAAGGTTGGGCACAATTTATTAAGGGACCCAAGGAACTTTGCCTTACATAATTATTCTTCTCAGCAGACTGCTCCAATTAATTTCTCTTTTTTATCTTCTTGACCTCACCTAGTTCTAGTCAGTTAAATATTAAATCTGGGCCGCTCGGTTTTTTCTCCGACCAAATTTTCGGTACCTATTTCTTTTTGGTGACTGGTTAATGTTCCCGTTGGGACCCAGGAATGATTGTTCTGAATGTAAGTGTTCTGTTTGTGTTTTGAAAGTAGCAATGGAGAATTTGCCTCACATTTTTTTTTTTCGAATGAGGGTTTATTTTTATGGAATAAAACCATAGTGAGCTGCTCGAAAACGCATCAAAAAATTTAGAGAATTTAAGGAAGATGGAAATTTTAAATGTGGTGGCAATGTGTAAGAGGCAGCCATGTTTGAAACGTAACGGATATTCTACTAATCTGACTTCAAAGGAGGTTCTGTGGCGCTTACCGCAGAAGCGGAACATACACGAACTTTTAGCTTACAAGGATTAACACAAGAGTGTGTGAACTAGGAAGGAGGGCAGAACGCAGAACTCAAGACACAAAAGTGACCAAAAGAAACAATATTACTCACTTTTTTACAATACGATTCTACCTACTAGTTTATCAAGCATTATTAGTCTTCATCTTCTCTTATTTAGTTTCAAGATTTGAATCACATTATTCGAGTAGCCATTTCACTGGATCGTTTCGTGTGGCGGTGCTAGAACTCTGTCTGTGAAATATCACCAAAGTTCGTGTTGGCAAGAGGGAATTATTTGTAGAACAAACACTCACACAGTTCACCGGATAACTACCTTTTATTTTACAAAACAGAACGTACTAATTTCAACTCGAAACAAACGACAAAACAATTTTTCTTCTGACTTTTCAACGAATAACGAATGAACAACGATTACAATGAACAACGAACATACACAGTGATTCAACAGAATTTTGCCGGTAAAAACCCGGATATAGCGAAAGTCATTTCGTCGAAACAGTCGCACCATGGAGTAATGATCCATCTAACCTACCTCCATACACTTGTTTCAGTAGGTGCCCACCAACAAAGAAAGGATCTCCAACATCCTCCCACCTAATGTTCAATGAAGAACATTACTAAGTCATAGGTCCAGCCGCTTGGGAACCTTAACTGCACGTCCAACACGAGTCACAAGTGGCGTGGTCTGGGCAGCAAGCTCTGAGCCAGGATCAGACACCTCTACAGCAGGGTCCAGCAGCATATCTTCAGCAGGGTCAGGTAGCACCTCTTCAAAGTCCTCCAAAGTATCCAGGGCCTCCAATTCTTCCTGCTCCGAATCTTCCAAAGGATTCATCGCCATTTCCACCTCCAGTGGGAACACCCGCTGCAATGGACGAGTCATCACTCCCTTAGCAGTCTTTAAATAAAGAACCCTAATATGACCATCACAACCACGAACAATCTCTTGAATTCTTCCAATGGGCCACTCTAGTCCCTTCACATCATCTGAGCCTATGAGTACAACTTCTCCAACTCTTGGTTCCCGAGTCCCTCTTCCGTGTGTCCACTTAAGACTGCCAAGATACTCAACCCGAAATCGTTCCCTCAATTGCTGACGCAATTCAGACCTATGACGTAGGCGACGATCCAAGCTATTCTCATCTATAGCATCACAGTCAGGGGTTTCTGAAAGATTGATATCCTGCAAAAAGGCAGATGGGGTGAGAGCCACAGGATCCACATTGCTCTCAGATGAAGGAGTAATGGGCTCGAATTGACCAAACTCTCACATTCACACAGAGAGGTGTACAACTCTTCAAGGTCAAGACATGCTTTCCCCAATGTACGTCGCAGCAGTCTTTTAACAGTCTGGACCATCCTCTTGTAAAACCTACCCCACCACGAAGCCAAAGGAGGGTTAAACCTCCATTCGATGCATTCAACACTGGAATATTATGTAATGGTCTCCCAATCTAGTGCTGCAAAGCATTGTTTGCACCATGAAAACACGTTCCATTGTCACTATACAATATCTTGGGCCTACCTCTTCTTTTAATAAACCTTCTCAGGGCCAATATGAAGGTCTGTGCTCAATGATGTCACCAATTCCAGATGAACAGCACGGAAGACTCCACAGGTAAAAAGGGCCACCCACACCTTCCGTCCATCACGCAAAACCAATGGCCCAGCATAGTCTACACCAACCACCTCAACACAGCAGCATCTGAAACACGGGATGGTGGCAGTGGTGGGGACTCAACATCAAAACTCTTTCCACTGAAGCGCTTACAAGAAACACATTTCTTGACAATGTTCCGGGTCAGTTGACGGCCCCTCAGAATCCAAAAGCGCTCCCTCAGCAAACTCCATAAAGTTGCAGCTCCAACATGACCATTCCTACAGTGAAAATCATACACCAATCGCTGTACAACTGGGTGATTGGTCGGAAGAAGAATAGGAGTAGTGAACCCCTCAAGATCATCTCGCTCAGAGATCCGGGTTTGCAGTCTAATCACATCAGAATCATCCCTAAAAGGTCGCAGCTCACGAATACTCTTATCTGAAAGGGTAGGTAATGCCTCCTCCTGAACCAGACGACACACCACATTCTCTGCAGCCTTCAGCTCCTCCATGGAGAGCACCCCTCTCTTACGCGTACAACGATTCCTACAATTGAAGACAAACCGGTTAATCCAGCCAATCATTCTCACAATTTTCTCATACTTGGAAAAGAAGTGGTACATCCAGCTGTGATCCATAGTTGGCGAAAACAAGGGTAGACGACCTGTTCAGTCTTTCACTAGATATAGCCTCCTCCTCAAAACACAAGGTGATAGTGGCCATCTATCCTCCTGAGCCCTAACCAAGACGGGCCCTCCCACCAATGCGACCTGACCAGCTGTTCAATGCTGCACCCCCTAGAAGGTAAATCGGCAGGATTGAATTTACCTGGTATGTGTCGCCAAGTAACGTGAGCTGTCAACTCTCTCACCCGATTCCGAACAAAAACTGACCATTCCTCTTGACGATGAATCCAGGCGAGTACAGTACTGGAATCGCACCAAGCATATGTAGGGACATAACTCCATCCAAGCGCATCCTGAATGGACTTTAATAGACGAACTCCAATAACCACACCCATCAGCTCCAACCTTGGTATAGTCAAACCCATGGTAACACGTTGATTGAGGTTATCAACCATGCTCTTCAATGTGAAAAACGCTGCAAATCATTGCTCAAAGGTTTATTATTTTCTGTATAGATCACCCTTCAGTATAGATCACTGGTTCTCCATCAATAGCACCTACCACCATCTGTATTCTCCCTTGACCTTCCCTCTCAAATTTCAGGTTCCTGCGTTCAACAGGAGAGGAAATGGCCTTGGAGCTCACTCAGCTGATCAGTGACCACTCAGGCACCTTCAGCATTCTCCATTGACCCGCCCTCTAAAATTTCAGCTTCCTGCGTTCAACAGGAGAGAAAATGGCCTTGGAGCTCACTCAGCTGATCAGTGACCACTCATGCGCCTTCAGCATTCTCCATTGACCCGCCCTCTCAAATTTCAGGTTCCTGCGTTCAACAGGAGAGGAAATGGCCTTGGAGATCACTCAGCTGATCAGTGACCACTCAGGCGCCTTCAGTATTCTCCATTGACTTTTGATTATGGAAATTTGATTACTGGTTACGCAGAAGGCAAAACTGTATACAAATCGAAGAAATGAACAGCGATCGCATTTTAGTCAGAAAAAATTTCAACGGAGATTAGACCTCTTTTGCGATTCACACTCATGATTCTGTTTTATCGGAGGAAAACCTTCAAGTACTCGTAGGGACCGAACGGTTTGCCCTACAGAGCTCCGGGTGGTCTCAAAAATTTTTAAAAATTCAGTACTATTTAAAATTAGTGAAAAAACGATACCTTTATTTCGAGAGTTTTCGAGCTAGGGCACTCTTGAAAATTTCAACCCTTAATTTCACCCCTTAGAAGTGACCTACATCAACCAAAAGCTTCGCGGCACAACTAGACCCCAAATGGAGCCCATATACCAAATTTCATCGAAATCGGTCCATGGTAACTAAGAAAGTGCCGCGTACGGCGTACGGCGGACGGACGGAAATTTTTTTATTCGATTTTCGTATTCTACGTACCTTGAAACCGTAAAACATCAAATTTTGAGGGGGGGTTAAAATTTTTTTTTCTTGCTCGATTCCAAAGGCTTATTATTGAAAATAATAAACCAAAACTTAACCTTCATCCGCTCGCGTGGGCGGCAAACTGCCGCCCGCGATGAATTTTGCGCGGCAAAACATAACTGGCACGCAAGAGAGCGGGAAAGTGCAGTTGTATTCTCTAGTTGGACTTTCCTCCGCAAGATGCCGTTAACCTTTTCCTCCTGCGTTACGTTGGTGGCTGTCAATACACGTTCAAAGTTTGAGTGACTAAGCTCGGCGGCTAACTGCCGCCCCGCGATCGGCAGTGCAACATTTTTTGAACGTCCACGGTGAAATGTAAGTATATTTTTTTACTTCATTCAGCCTCGTTATGAGTAGCTATGTATGTTTCGGAAGAAATGCCGATAAAAACCTGAGTTTCATTTATTGTTTGTGATGTTTGCTTTGGTACCTACTCGTGATTCGCTTTTTTCGTAAGTACGTTATTTTTCTAGTTTTCTACCAGGTACCTACATACCTATCATTTTTATCCTTAGGCATTATTTCGTAATTTTGCATGGTTTCTTCTAATAATGTGATTATATATCTTCTGCTATGAAGAACAATTTGATTTATTGAACAGAGTGTGATAGTTTAGTCACTAGGCAGTAAGCCCAGAAAGAATATTATGACGTTATTTTTTTTTATTTTTGTTTACCAAAGTTTATAATTATTTTCAATAAAAGTTTTTCATTCTAAATAATGTGTATGAACTCACTTACAAGATGACCAACCCAAATCCTTGTCGTTATCGAGTTGAAGTACCAAAAAATCCATTGAAATAAGGAAAAATGTGACGGGCGGCTATCAGCCGCCCCGCGATCGCTAGTGTGACTCAGGGGGGCGCGAGCGGATGAAGGTTAACATGATATTTATCAGATTAGTCGATCTCTGCCAACAAAACCTCGTCTTTATCTTCGAAACTATGCATAGCAGACAAAACATCCCGATCCAAAGACGTGATCTCATAATAGCGATGTTCTAGAACGGAATAATTTGCGTTAATCTCCGTCAAACCGCATTTTTTGATGATAAGTTCATGCAAAGAAGCCTCCTGCTTCTCAAAGGATAGTCGTAGAACTCCCCTTTTCTTCACCAAAGACGTCAAATTATTCGTCTCACCTTCGTTATCCATTTTCACTTAAAAGGTAGGTACTTACAGTTCACAAGTTCTGTCCAAAATAATGAAATTCTCAACCTCACTGCCAACGTCCTGTCACGGTCACCAAAATGTGAAATATCACCAAAGTTCGTGTTGGCAAGAGGGAATTATTTGTAGAACAAACACTCACACAGTTCACCGGATAACTACCTTTTATTTTACAAAACAGAACGTACTAATTTCAACTCGAAACGAACGACAAAACAATTTTTTTCTGACTTTTCAACGAATAACGAATGAACAACGATTACAATGAACAACGAACATACATAGTGATTCAACAGAATTTTGCCGGTAAAAACCCGGATATAGCGAAAGTCATTTCGTCGAAACAGTCGCACCATGGAGTAATGATCCATCTAACCTACCTCCTACACTTGTTTCAGTAGGTGCCCACCAACAAAGAATGGATCTCCAACACTGTCTGTTGTCGGAGTTGTTTTCGCGTCGTTTTTTTTTCGTATGACGTCAACAATATTCCTCGATTTTCGCGGTGTTTTTGTAACAGAGGCTTCACTTGTTTAGGCATTTTCTCCTACGGAAATTATTTCCCCTTGGTTATTCCAAGTGTTAAACGTTATTCTAGGGCCCTATTATAGGATTTGACTTGAAATTCCAGAATCCAAAATTGAGGCAAATTCCCCATTCGCTTTTACTATTTTTAGTATGCCCTTACTTACCAACATGACGAATAAAATTACTCCTCCATTTATATAATATTTTTATGTGAGCAAGGTCATTGACAACTAGAAAGTACCATTCCGGCATTATACAGTGTGTCCCAGTAACTACGCCCCCCCTTCACGATTTTATCTTACTGTGGACGAAAAAATTCGGACAAACGCTATTCTTCGTATTTTGTTGAGCAGAATTCAAAAATAGCAAAATTGATCAGTGGGCGACCAAGAATTTTCTTTTTCAAATAGGAACCCCCATTTTTATTGCAGATTCGGATTTCACGTCAAAATTTTATGAACATTTCACCTCAACAACTTTTTTTTTAATGCGCGCAATTTGCTCAGCGAGCGATCAATGTTCCTCAACCAAGGGATTGTGCCAAAGTTGAGATTAAAGTAGACCTGGAGTGCGTCACGTTAATTAGCATTGTTTTTTACGCTTGATTTTGTTTTATTTTACCTCATTTACAGCCGAAAAAGTCACTTTTTGAGGACGAAATCATCGATTTTCATATGAAGGGTAATGAAGTGTAAGCATACGCCCAATGAAGTGTAAAAAATTGAAAATGTATAAAATTGTGTCTAGCTGGACAAAGAATAAATACTTAGTGAAGGAAACGATAATCGAGAGAGATTCCACGGAAATTCGATGATTTCCTCCTCAAAAAGTGACTTTTTCGGCATTAGTTTAGTTTTTCCGGCGGTAAATGCCAGTAGCTTCTAAGTGGTGAAAAATAGAGGTTGCCATTTTCAAGAGCCCCTAACCACGAAAACGATCGTTTTGAAGGTTTTCCACTAATTTAGAAGTGAATTGAATTTCTAGAATCGAATATGACCACCCAGAGCTCTGTAGGAAAAACAATTCTCTCGAACTGGACTTATGACGAATCAAAAACACGAATGTGAATCGCGAAAGAGGCTCAATCTCCGGTCAAACAATATTATTGTATCTAACCAACAAGCGATCGTTGTTCGTTTTTAGGACGTCCCACAGTAAGACTTGGGCGTCCTTATGCGATCGATCTGGGGTGAAGTAGGACAACACTCAACAGAAAAATGAATAATCACACAGTAATCCGTTTTAGACCATTCTGAATGCAAATCCGCGAAAAAAACCATAGGTGCATGTCTGTGTGTGTGTGTGTGTGTGACAAAATAGTGTGTCGTCTGCACAGGCCTTAGTTCTCAACCGATTTTCCTGGTTCTATTTTTGTTTGACGCAGAAAAATATTTAGTTGTGCACTACCGAGACCGGAGTTTCGAATTTTGCCTTTTAAGGGGTGAAAGGAGGGGTTAAAGGTAAAAAATGTGCGTTTTTGAGCATAATCTGGTAAACTCTACCCAGGCCTCAATTTCCAACCGATTTGCGTGTTTATGTTCGACTCAAATAACTTCCGAGTTGTACATGATTTCACCAGAGTATCAAAATTCGCAAGGGGAGGGGGCGATTAGGAGAATAATTTTCACAAAATATCCGATTTTTCAATATTTCGGTTCCTTCACTGCTCACTAATTGTACCCAAGCTTTGAAATTGAGGAAAAATTCTCATTATACCTACAGATTTCGGATTTTCATGATTTATTCTCTGTGCCACCATGGAACTTATAGTGATGCCACCATGGTGCCAGGGCACCATAAACCGCTTATTTCGGTTTTTTTGTGTGTGTTTCAATTGAATACGGAAATGAACTTCGACGGACTGCCTATCAAAACAAATAGATGAAAGTTCAAATTTACGAAGTATTTCCGCTTTGGTGCTAGAATAGCACCATTGTTGGAGGGGGGGGGATGAACTCGAATTCGCATGTTTGGTATCGTAGATCATGAATTTTAAAATGCTCTTCAGATTCGAGGCTCCCATACCGCTAGAAATTTTATGGTGGATAAGGGTGAAGGGGGGTCACTATTTCTTGCCTAAAGTAATAAATAAATTATTAGAGTGAAACAGTTTTATCGCGTACCAACTGGTTAAACTGATCTAATGCTTATCCAATGGGACGTCCCCTGGAATGCATGCATTACTAAACAATATGTTTATAAGTTAAATCCATTCTTCCGTCCTTAGCAACCAGTAATCAAACTTCCTAATGGAGGCACCCACAAATCTTCGTGTGTGAAAGGTATAAGTACTCGTATTTCTAACATAAACTTGATTGAGAAGCTAAAATTGGGTTTTCAGTTAGTAGCAATGACAATGCTGTGTTCTTCGCAGGCGAGTGATCTATAAGGAAAAATATTAAACCTTTATGTAAAGTATTCCAACCTTTGTAGGTACCTTCGTGATGGATTGATTTCAGACTGTTGACTTCAACTCAAACATGTGCTTACAATTTGAACATGTTTCTTTGGAAGAACGCCCATCGAAATGGACAGGAATTCAGAGTAAAAACTTCGATTTAAAACGATTAGTTAACTTTTTTCTTCACTGAGATTTCAAATCGTAAGTATGTGATGATATTTCAAGATCGATGTATTTTCTATAATTGAAGCAACATAAATGCTTGCATACGAGTCTGCAACACATTGGGACACTTTCATGTCAACCACTACACAACAAGGTAGTGAAGTAAGGCTGTTAGTTCATGTACCCAAGCATCAAAACAGTTGATTGTTCTCTACGCAACACAGTGGGTCTATTTTATTTATTGGTCGCGTGAGCAAGTTTTTGTGACGATTTTTCAGCTTATGTGCCAAAGCAAAGACATGAAAATGTCAAAATTGTCAGCGTTTTTGACATTTTATGTCTTTACTATGGCACATAAATGAAAAATCGTCACGCGGGGAGCGTTATGAGGGGAGCGTTACGAGGGGAGCGTTACGCGGAAATTTCTGATGATTTTCACGTACAACCAATCGTTCCTAGGGAAAACTAACTTCCTCATTTTACACCCCACAAAAACGGTGGATACAGCATTCGTACAAGTACGCAACCACGAGAGATATTTTATGTCTTTTGTTTAATAAATTGAGAGCTTTCCAATGAGTGGTGAACGATTTTTGTGGGGTGGAAAATGAGGAAGTTAGTTTTCCCTAGGAACGATTGGTTGTACGTGAAAATCATCAGAAATTTCCGCGTAACGCTCCCCTCATAACGCTCCCCGCGTGACGATTTTTCATTTATGTGCCATAGTAAAGACATAAAATGTCAAAAATCGTTCACCACTCATTGGAAAGCTCTCAATTTATTAAACATAAGACATAAAATGTTTCTCGTGGTTGCGTACTTGTACGAAAGCTGTATCCACCGTTCGTGTTTGGTGTACTTTTTCTAAAGATGTTTGGTAGGACCGAGTGTGGTGAATAGGGGTGGTTTTGAGGTGAAATTGGACGTTTTTAATGAAAAAATTGCATTATAATGAATTACTACAATAATTGTAAATTATTTACAATTATTGTAAATGATTAATTATTAATCATTTACAATAATTATTCTGACTGTAGCGATGCTGCAAATACCTACTCAGTGCAAAAAAACATAATATGTATGTCACGATACTCTACGAGAAGCGTTAATACTTTGTCTGATGTTAAGTCTTTGAAAGTTACGAGTATTACTTTCTCATTGTAGGAGATAATATCTCCTATTAGTGGAAATTTTAACTTTTTTTGCCTAATTTTTTTTTGTGTATCCACATTTTTCTGACTTGCTCCGCGATTAAAACTTCTCTAATATTGAGCTTGCATAGTATGCAAGCTCAATATTAGAGAAGTTTTAATCGCGGAGCAAGTCAGAAAAATGTGGATACACAAAAAAATTAAGCAAAAAAGTTAAAATTTCCACTCGAATTCTTCGTTTTAGAGTTTCAGGACAACTTTGGTTTCGTATATATCCGTCTGTCCGTGTTTAATCCTTCCTCAAGCTTCAGCCAAGTTACTAAACTAATCTCTAATAAATTCAATATTCCAAGCGGACTGTCCGCTCTCAGATGTTCGTCGTGCGAAAAGAACAGACGGCGCTAAGTCTTCTTTCCTTCAAGACCGAGCGGAGCTGCAGGTTTTGCCTAATGTTAGCGCCTTCCCCCATTCAGTTTGGTAAAACAGCAGCTTCAACCATCTTTCTTATTCCTTCGACAAAGTTTATAACAATTTCTGATATGTGTTGATAAACGTAGCCCAATTGAAAATAACTATATTATCTGCTTACTGTTTAGTACATCTTATTATTTTTCTTTGAAAGATCCAATTTCGTCCCTTAGTAGGAACTTCAGTTTTTCACCACCAACACACATCTTTACATCGTGAGTTTTCTAGCTTGGGTGCTTTTGAAAATGACACCCCCTATTCCGCCAAATTTCATGAAAATCGGTTCATGGTAACCCAGAAAAGAGCCGCGAACGGAGGACGGATGGATTTTTTTTTTTAAGGTATTTTTGACTGTCGATAAGGGACCATTCCGATATATGATGTATGCTTTTTGACCGAATTCATTCGCGGCGAAGCTGCGACGAAGGAAGGAGGTATACAGTTCGGTGTGTCATGGGACGACGATTTTTTTTTTTTTTTTTTTTTTTTGTTAGTTTGTACCACTAGCATTTTTTTATTCGGGCACCAATCTGCCTGACTCTTTTTTAAATGTGTTCTACAATTATCCATAGTGGTCCCGTTTCAATCGGATTTCATTTTGCTTTGATAAAAGTGTCGAATATTTGTGAAAATAGTTCAAAAAATGTGGTTTTCGTTGACTTCGGGAAGATTGTTCCGTATTCTCTCCCACCCGCCCGACTCCTCGAAGCCACCCACTAGTCACCGCCAAACCACCCGTCCCCTCCGGCATATTCTCGGACGTCTGCCGCCCCTCAACAAATTCCTGGGGGACCACCCTCCCTATTTAGAGTGAAACGCTTATTTTTTCAAGATAAACTTGATTGTGAAGCAAACGTTTAATTTCAAAAAAATAATATTGAACTCAATTTTGAAATTAACTTTAACATTTCAAATTTCAAATTTTAAAAAAATTGAAATTTCAAGATTAATTGAAAGACAAGTTTCTCTACTGATTGATAGAAGGTCCGATTCTAAATCTTCACAAAAATGAGATGCTTTATGAGGAGGGTTCCGATAACCACTAAATTCTGGTAACTACCAAGTGGGTCTAGCACATAGCCTTCTCGTCATTCAAAAAATGTTGCAGCGGGCTAAACTATGAAGTTCTGGTCCGATTTCGATGAAATTTCCAGAGATTGTACGAGTTGGCGAGTAGATGGTACCCTATGAAATCACTGCCCCCGGACTGATAGCCGCTGCGCATGTGCAAATGATAATTCCCTTGTAGCAGCCATCATTTCTACATTTTCCATCCAACTTCTAGGAAATTCTCAGTGATCATGCGAATTGGCATATAGATGGTCCCTTACGAAAAGCATTGCCAAGGAACTGATAACAGCCACTGCGCATGCGCAAACGTGAATTCCCTGTAAGAGCTATACTTTCTATATTTTCCATCCGATTTCGATGGTATTTTCTGGGATTGCGTCGATAGTGCAATTCAAAACAGAACGAGAGTGGGTACCTATCATTGAGGTAAATAAATGTGTTCCAAAACTATTAGGTTGTACGTCACTGCTGTCGTATGAAGAGTATGAGAGAGTGATACCCACTCTCGTTCCTGTTTGAATTGCACTATCGACGCATGTTGTAATACATACTAACCAGATTGGAAGTGGAATCTACTTGCGTATGTTTGTCACTGCAGATGGGCACGGCGGCGACTCAATGCGTACCTACCTACCAACCTATCTGAATAAGTTGTCATTATTATTTTCCTTTTTAGTGGGATGCCATCATCAGTTTTAAGGTCGGTCGTTTGTTTTTGTTAAAAAGTTTTTTCTATTTACTATTTTATTCTTTCAGTATTCCGATATCAGCACACCCCACCTTCCCACAGGCCGAAATCCGTTCGCGTCCCCCAGGGATAGTTTCTGGTTTTGGACGACACTGAGACGAGGGGCCGGAAAAGTTCCCGGCTGTTGGCAACCTATCGATTCAACCACCAAATTGCCAGCTTATCAGGGAATCCTACGAGCGGGGACTAGCGGCTAATCCGAGTTACTTGATATTCCCTCCCTACGCGATTCGCCTTCGCCTCTTAAAGATTTGCCCCCATGTTTTGCCCCACAACCAGAAGTCCCCCAACAGGCCTTCATTGCGCCCGCCTTCTGTCAGTGTTGTCCCTCGCTAATTACCGGATATCCTTACACCAACGGGTTTGCAACTTTGGCTGTTCTTTCACCCCCGATAAGCTTCCAAACCCCTAAGGGTTACCAACACAAACAGAGAGAACATATTCATGTACAAACTATAAAATTGAGCTTTCATGCACACC